>CAKNXH010001689.1:93047-109552 GCA_932178445.1 Andricus quercusramuli | reverse complement strand
ACACCTGGTAAAAAGACTCGCCAACTATTCTGAAAAGGACTGTCGGAGAGATAATAGCCGCTAGAAATGCTGTTGCGTTGTATTCTTAGGTTAATCTTCCTGGGGATTACGGCTTGCAGGTTATTGCGATCTCGGGTTAACCTTCCTGGAGTTCGAGTAAAAGATCAAGTGATAGTTTATTGATAAACCTCGCAGATATTTTTTCTCACGTATTTCAGTATCATCTGAAACTTGATGTTTCTAAAATTCAAAGAACGATATATCGGCTTGTAAAAATCCGTTTAAAAAAAATGGGTAGTGGTTTTTAAAGTAGAGGATAATAGCTTTCTGATGCCGTGTCCAGATTTCCAATATAATAAAAATTCTCAATGTGAGCGAAGCTCAAAGATTGCAAAAAACCGTGTTTTTTGCACTTTTAGGTTAGGATATCTCGGAAACCTAGGGTGATGGAGCAATTCTGAGTTCAGATTCGGATTCAGCGCGTCAAATTCCTTCGGGTACACTGGGTCCGGTCTAGGGGTGTGAAAATGTGTTGGCCTGTGTTGTTTATGACTTCTCCATGCTACTAGATCCCCGAACAATCTAATTAGATATCCTCCGGTAGAAGTCGAATCGCCTAAGTCCCTAAAACAAGCATCAGTCATTGCGTCTAGCCTCTCTAAGTTTCCTTTATACGTTAAACCTGTTTCTAAAGTCCCTCTTATGTATCTAAATATTCCCCAGATAACAATGCATGCGGGCGCAGATGGGCGCATGGCGTGCAACCACGATGTGTCGGCAAGAATGGAAGCACAGTGACTGTACGTTCTGAGGATAATAAGTAATCCCGCATAGTGCCTGCACACGGTCTGCATGATATGCAGCACAGTGTGAGTCTATCATGCTCCTCAGGTACTTAGGGCAAAATTTCGGAATATAGCGTGCGGTGAAGAGTGCGGCACAAAAAGCGCATTATCACTAAAAACATATTATAGCAGTTGTGTAAAAATAAAACTCTGATCAAATTTGCTTCATGCTCTAAATTTTTTTTATTCTCCAAGTTTATTTTACAGACAAAAAGTCGAAATAAAAGTGAATAATTATTTTTGTTCAAATTAAATAAACATTTTTTCTTGGGATTTGGTTCGGAAAATTAGCTTGGAGTATAAACAAATTTTGAGGCAAAGAACAAAGTCGGCAAGAGTTGTAATCGCGCTTGATAGTATATTTATCTCGCGCTTCGCGCTCGATAATGTATTAACCTCGTGCTGCGCGCTCGGGCTTTGGTACAGATATATATTGTATACGAAAGTTAGTATACAGATTTAGAATTATTAGTCAAGCAAGTTTTCCACGTTCAATAGTTTTATTCATACTAATTCTTAGATTAAGGTTGAACATTATAAAAGATGTGTAAAAGTGATTTTAAAAAACATTATAGGTTTGAATCTTTCAGTTAATTACTTTCAATGGTTCAGACTAGAAATAAAATCTTCAAAGATAGGTTTCTAAATATCACAACGCTTCTATTAAAATTCTTCGCAATACAAAAATGCGATATATCTTTGTCACTATTTTTTACTGTATTTACTATATTCAGATTTAAAATGATCGAAAACAAGTTTTTTAAGTTGCACATTTTGAATCGTTCTACTTCTGAGATTTATTAGTTCTTAAATCTCAGAAGTAAAACGATTAAAAATATGCAACTTCAAAAACAATTGAAAGTAATTAAGTGGAAGATTCAAAAGTATAGTGTTCTTTAAAATTTCTTTGTTATTTAACAAAAGTTTTGAATAAACGTTCTCTGTTGAATAATTTAAATTGTTCGAAATAAAAAAAATATATTTTCAGATAAATATATATTTCTCGCTAATATATTATTTAAGAGGTAGCAGGAATAATTTTGTGTATGTCGCTTTTGGAATAAACACCCGTTGTATCATCAGCTGTGAAAGAACAAGTTTCAACACAGGAGTCTCTTCTTAAAAATGTCATACAATGTTTCCTGTTACTTATGTTATTTTTAACATTTTGTTTTCAATAATTATAATTCAAAACACGTGCATGCTAGCACGACGTTGGCATGCACATGCCGACAGGCGTGTGGCGCATATGCGACGCATATGAGGACACATATGTCTGCACTCTTGCCCTCACATCGTGCCGATCGGTCGACACGCGTGCAAACACCATGCGGGCAAGGTGTGAACAAATTGTTATCTGGGTCTCTTTACTCCAATACAATCTTCTTCTGTTGGGTTGACTTGTTTTCTGGCAGAGAAGTTTACTGTCTAGTCACCATTGATGTGTTTTGAGCTTTGCTTTCGTCCATCTCAAATTTCTCTAAAATTCTCCATGGATAATCACTCTGTTGTACCTTCATTACTTTATTCTTCCTGTCCCTCTGAATATTCATCACTAGAAAACTCCTTCGTTCGCCTAAATCTTTCATCTCAAAAACTTTGGTTCTTCTTTTATTTCTTCTAATTTTCTCATATCATTACTGGCTACTAACATATCATCTACGTATAATACTAACACTGCCATGCTATATTCCTTTCTCCATGTGAATAAACATGGTTCGTGTAAATAATTCTCTAATCCCAGTTTAAGCACTTCTTCTGAAAATTTTCTATTCTACTTTTTGCCACTAATCTTTAATCCGTATATTGCTTTTTCCAATTTACATACTTTATTCTTTCTAATTTCATTGCTACACTCTCATCCTTCCGGTATCTAAATGCATATTTCTTCCTCTAGCTTCCCATTTAAATAAGCTGTCTTAAAATCTAATTGCCTTGCTTCTAAATCATATTTGTTTATTATTGCTAATACTGATCTAACTACTGGTAATCTCGATACTGGAGCATAAGTTTCTTTCAATTCGTATTCCTTTTTGTCTTTGAAACCTGTAATCACTAATCTAGCTTTAAATTTAATTTGTCCATCTTCATCTATTTTCTTTTTGAATACTCATTTTGAATCTATGATATTTGTTCTATTTCCATCTTTCATTGTTTTTGGTCGGTCTACTAAATTTTCGTCGACATAATTTAAAGTTGATGCAAGAACAGAAAAGATGTGTTGATTCAAGTCGAATCGATTGAACTATAATATTAATGAATTTCATTGGAGAGTGAAGAAGCTATGGTAATGCATAATATTTGAAAATACGGTTTTTTATAGTAAAACTTTTTTCTTCAACATGATTCAAATCAATTCAAATCAATTGATTGACCTACAATATTAATACATTTTCTTAAAGAGTAGGGAAGTTATGGTAATTCAAATATTTTTTAATTCGATTTTCATAGTAAAAATTTTCTCATTCTCATAACTTAAAGTTGATGCGAGAATAGAAAAGTTGTGTTGATTCAAGACGAGATGACAATTGATAAATCAAATTATTAAATCCCTGTTTTCAAAAATACAATTTCCATTAAATGATTAGCAAATAAACATACATTTTATTCAAAAGAAACACCACGGAATGAAAAAGAACTTTACAAAGCAGTTTCTGCACTTAACCTATAAGGTCCTCTATTGTTAAAATTACCCACAATCTTACCACTTTCAATTAAAAACACAATGTACAAAATTCACAGCACGCGAAACCTCGGAAAACACTCGCGGCACTTATAAATGGTGGTGTGATTTCATGGTCGGAACACGTGGCTAGTCACTTGGTTAATTACTATTTCTATTCGCACAGGACCCCGTGGGACCATCAAGTTTACCAGTACACAAAAACTCATACCTGTTTCTCCACTTTCTTCCCCGATTCCAGTTTCTCTCTAATTTTAGTGAAGAACGAGACAGTTTCGTCTTCGGAACTCGACATGTTAGTTTTGGTTATTCTAACAATCCTTTATTTTACTCTGCTACGCCGTAAGGATATAAGAAGAGTGGCAGGTTAAGCTGCTAATGGAAATACAGAATAGTCGGAATTCTAAAATCGGAGCAATTCTCCAATAAGAGACGTTACCGAGATCAGATGGGCAGACATCGCAAACTAAGTGAATACGCAGACTTGTAAATATTCGGGAGTGCACCCCGGTGTATATCTAGGATTAGCTAATTTAGGCCTTCGGAGTACAGACGGCCGATTCAATTTACATACACAAATTAGCGAATACAAAATCACACCGTTTGAGCGGCACTCCGGTGAGAGAGATTGGTTCGAGAGATAATTTAATTTCTCGTTGCGGGGTAGGGGCCCCATGCCCGCTTGCGACTCTGCTTGCATGGTAGTCTCGGTCGTCCCTACGGTGGCGGCTTCTGGTTTGAACGGGATCAGGTTCCCGTATTCAAATATGTATAGTATCGTAGAATCTCCTCCGATGAAAGGTTAGGCTCCGAGAGAAGGTATGAAAATAATAGGAGAACAGAAAAGTAAATAAATGATAAGGTATAGGACCGTGAGTGTTTCCTGGTGGTGCTTTGAGATGGTGACCCTTGCTCTATCGTTCCACGCGGACAAAATATGAGATTCGATATTCTCTGGCACGAGGCAGTTTAAATAAAGGGTACAACAAAATATTTACCCCGTCACAACTCCCCCGACCTTAAACGGAACATGCAGGACGTTTTTGCTTCGGCAAACTATTCAGGTCAGGTCTGTAATTTCCCAGTCAATAGGCCGATCCCGACCATGAGCAGTCAACGCAACCACCAAGAAACTCTTGTTTCGGTAAATAGAGTAGGACGATCACAAATAAAAATAGAAATAGTACTACCGGTTTGCACCGGCTTATAGTGGTAAAAATGCAAAAGAGGGGAGGACGAACAAAAAAAAGGTAGAGAGAGAGAGAGAGCGCATAGGAAAGAAATAAGATTTCAAATCGCAAGTTTAAACTGGGAGAAAATAAAATGAATAATAGGGATTTGATCAGGCAGTCCAGGTCTCGGTGTCTTGGCGTTCCATTAGATCGTTGATAGCCGGCGACTCTTCGTCTTCCAATTATTATTAGCCTTTTGTGAGTGTCGCATAGTATAGGAGTGATCAGGAGAATAATGAGGGACAAATTTCAAATAACCAAGATCGATTACACAGCCACACAAAAAAAATTGTTTTTCGGGCCTGGAGGTCAGACCATGTTGACTATATGCTTTTTAGGTCGCTGAATCCGAATCCGAGGTCCAAAAAAATCCAGCACGTGAGGGTTTGTACTTAACCTCATAAAACCTCATAAAATTCAATTTTATCAAATCCGGGGGTCAGACCATGTTAATTATATGTTTTTGGGCGCGCAGAATCTGAATCCGAGGACCGAAAGACCCCAGGACGTCAGGGTTCTGACATAACCTCATAATTTTGTTTCAAGTTTGGGGGTTTCTTTGAAAATCAAAACCCGGACGTGCTGGAGTTTTTTAGAACACGGATTTGGATCCAGCGACTCCAAAAACATATAGTAAACATGGTCTGACCCTCGGACTCGGAAAAAAGTTTTATGAGGTTTTTTGAGGTTGTGTCAAAACCCTGACTTGCTGGGGTTTTTTGAACCTTAGATTCGGATTCAGCGAGCCCGAAAACATATAATAAACATGGTCTGACCCCCACAATTGAAAAAAAAATTATGAGGTCCTATGAGGTTATGTAAGAACCCTGACGTGCTCGGATTTTTGGACCTAGGATTCGGATTGAGCGACCCTAAAAACATATAATAAACATGGTCTGACCCCCGAACTTGAAAAAATAACATTTTATGACGTTTTATGAGGTTATGCCAGAACCCTGACGTGGTGGGGTTACTTGGACCTCGGATTCGGATTCAGCGACCCAAAAAACATATAGTCAACATGGTCTGACCTCCAGGCCCGAAAAACGATTTTTTTGTGTGGCTGTGTTATTCTATTTACTTGACAGGTGTTCCATCATCAGTATTTTATATATCCGTCATACCGGAACGATCAAAATAGACGCACAAGACTGTAACTGTAACCTATATTCTTTACTTAAGCGGAATTATTCCGTCATGGTTACAAAACTAATTACTATGGTTCGTATCGAAAGAAACGTTTATAAACGTCGAAAACAAACAGAAAAAGTTACACACAGTTACGAGACGACCAGCCAGCATAGCCGAGCTCAGCTAGTCGCTCACTGAGGAAATGGAAAAATCACTTGCGAATTACGAATGACTTCCGTTAATCGGAAAGGAGAAGAAGATCTTATACAAAAAATTACAATAAAAAACATAGGGAGGTGATCCGACCAGCGACAGTCGGCAAGCGTAGTCGAGCATTGCCGACTAGTCGCCGGCGGGACCACCCTCCGGGCGAGCGTTGTTGCGGCCCTGTTCAAACGCGACCTTCTCATGAGCTTTGATTAGATAAGACTTTTCGATAAGGTACTGTCCCGGGTCTGCATCCCTGTCTCCCTTGAGTACTCTGTCTGACCTATCCAATTCTCCGCACTTTCTACAATTCGTTACGGTGAAGCCCTTCTCCCCGCATCGATAGCAAAGAAGAACAGGAGTCTGTTCCGGACATTGCCAACACATGTGGCCCTTCTTCTGGCACTTTCAACATATGGCGTCGACAGGGAAGTTAACAGAGGCCGGTCTGGGAGATCCCGCCCTCAGCCAACTCCCCCTATCGACGTATTTCCAATCGGCAGTATAAGGTCCGTGATATGGCGTGCCGTCTGCCGTGAAAAGTGCTGTCGGTGCTGTTGATTTGGGCTTCTTCGGTACTGAAAGCTGTAGGGTCAAAATTACATGTCACGTTTAATTTGCTCGAGGGTCCGTTTATCGGGATTAATTGTTTTTCCCCGGTTATTCGGGATTATTTCGAATTTGAATATTTTTCTCATTACTCGTAGGAAGTTCCGGTATTTCTTCGACAAAGGGCTTAAGATATTTAATATGTTCCTTACCGGCGGTTCTCTCGTCGATAGAAACCAAGCTAAAAACGACCGGGGATAAGCGGCGCTTAATTTTAAAAGGGCCTATGTATTTCGGGCACAACTTGGCGGCCACATAGTGAGCCTTCTTCGACAATCTCCTATTAGTTTTTTAAAACTAGGTCTCCCACTCGAAATGTCCTGGCACGCCTATTCTTATTGTAATATTTCGCCTGCGTTATATAAGCGCGTTCGAGATGTTGACAGACTAAATCCCTCAAGTTATTTAACCTTTTTACTAGCTCCAGCCATTCTTTCGGATGTGCTTCGCGAAGTTGTGTGCCTACTTTCAATTGTCGGCGAAGCGAACGGTAGGGCAGCGCATTTTTCCCGAAGTTTAGAAAGGCGGGTGATACTTTCAGGGATCCATGTAACGCCGTATTGAAGGCAAAGCGGAACTCGTGCAAATGGGCGTCCCACTCCCTATGATTATCTTGTAAGAATGATACAACCATCGTCTTAAGGACCCTGTTGACTCGTTCGGTAGGATTCGCTTGAGCATGGTATACCGGATTTGTCGTGTGTATAATTCCGACGCTTTTACACATCTGTTCCATCAGCCTATTCGGAAATTCAGTGCCGTTATCGGTATGGACCACCTAAGGAGCGCCCCAACGCGACACTATAAGATCCATAAAAGCTTTCCTGATTGTGGGCCCATTTGCCGTGCGGATCGGAACGCACTCTACCCATTTCGTGAAGAGGTCCTGGAATACTAGGACGTACTTGTAACCTGACTTGCTGGTCGGAAACGGACCCATGACGTCTCCCGCCACGACCGTCCACGGTTGCTCGACCACTCGCTGACCCATCAAGCCGGTTGGGCGGGCCAGTTCTACTTTACACCTCTGGCAAGGGCCGCAGCGTCGGATAAATTTCACTGTGTTATGATATATGCTCGGCCAATGATACATTAACGCGATTCGTTTATGAGTTTTATCGATGCCCAAGTGTCCCGCCCGAGGCTCCGAGTGAGCTTACTCCATGACTTTTTCCCTTTGCTCCTCAGAGATTACCAATTTCCAAGCGTCTAAACCGGGAATTAGGGGATCAGTTAGGGGATCGGGGCGATGTCTATACAGTGTACCGTCCTCTACTTTCGCGTCCGGGACGTGGTGTAAAGCTCCCTTCCTATGGATAATTCCATGGAGTTCCAAAACCCAACGTGCAAGCCTTCCCGTCGGGTTCCGTAGATTATTCAGCCAACGTAGGCTACTATGGTCTGTTATGAACTTGAAATGGAATCCTTCAAAATACTGCCTCAACTTATGGATTCCCCAAACCACTGCGAGGCATTCCCGCTCGGTAACGGTATAATTTCTTTCCGCTGCGGTTAATGTCCTACTGGCGAACGCTATTACCGGTTCCTCGTCTCCCTGTCATTTGGTAAGGACTACGCCAAGTCCGGAAGCGCTTGCATTCGTCTGAAGGGTAAAGGGATTTTTGACCACGTCTTTAAACATTGGATAGGCCAGTCTTTGTCGGGATCCACTTTGAGGCCGTCTTTATTGACGATAAATCGGAGATATTTAACTTCTGAGCACCAGAATTCGCTCTTGTCCGGATTTATCGTCGTTACAGGGGCCCCCGTGAGCCTGAATGGCATTCTTTTAAATTTAAAGAGTCCCCTACCCGGAACGGTGAAAGCCAAATATGCCGGGCTTTCCTTTACTGAAGGGATATGATTAAACGCGGCGCTCAAATCTAGTTTCGATATATACCTAGCCTCCTCATGCATGCTCTCCTGGACCTTGGGGTCACTATCTGAGGTGGGCTGCCCCTCGAGGGCCCTGCGACTTCGGAGGCAACTTTATTTTCAAGATTTCTTTCAAAGTCTCCTCCTCTCCCTCCAGTAGGGCAGCCACCCTACTACAGCCCTCTTTTTCTACGAGCCACTGATTTAGGGGATAGTATCTCCCGCCGGTATCCGGCATAAATACTTTACGCGACTTAGCGATATATACCATGTGAAATGTTCCTTGACCTTCTAGACCCAATATTAATTCTGTGTCAACGTTGTTTGCTATTCTGACTTCGCAGGTTCGCGTCACCACCTCGATGGTTATAGGCAGATTGTCATTTCAGATAATCATGTTGTTTGGTTTTCGGCTCGTCTCCAAGAGAGGGCGTCCTTGAGGACCGTCGAGGTCCCTCTCGTCGACTGTTGCGCACCTACTTCCCCCAGTTACTCTTCCCACGTCGCCCCGAGTGGACGTAGGTCGGCGCGTATGTGGCTACGCGATAGCCACATAGTGTAGTTCCTCAGTGTACTCTCTCATCGTGTGACAGCCAACGAGACGTATGGTCAACCGGTACGAATGTGTGGTGCAGTGTGGTGTAGTGTGGTGGATCAAATGAACCATTGATCTCAACAACATTTGGCGCCTCTTATTTCGTGTGCTCTCCAGCCACCCCCTCCCTCCAGCAAAGAGAAACATTGGTCCTTCGAGCCGGATGCAGCTACGACAGGGAGGTGATCGTGGCGTCGAGGGAGGCAGAGACCAGGAGTCATCGGGTGTCGTCAGCGAGAGTCGAGCCCACAGCTTTCCGACTACAAGCCCGACGCGCTGCCGCCTGAGCAGCTCGGCTAGCCGACAGTGAAAGCGGAGACCAGGATCCATCAAGCATAAGTCGACGGCAGTCGTCGTCATGTAAGTGCAATTACACGCATCTTCATCAGGAACAATGGACGTGAGAGCGAGGGGCGGGAGGGGCGGTCGAATCTGTCCTACGCACAGATCTCTGCCTCTCACCCGAACAATCCCCCACTCACGGTCGAAAGCATCACTCATATCACGCGGGAGGCGGGAGAGGCGATCGAATCTGTCCTACGCACAGCTATCTCTGTCTCGCTTCCGCGCAATCTCCCACTCACGGTCGAGAGCATCACTCATATCACGCGAGAGGCGGGAGTGGCGATCGAATCTGTGCTACCCACAGCTATCTCTTTCTCTCTCCCACGCAATCTCCCACTCACGGTCGAGAGCATTCCTCATGTCGCATATCGCATATCGCACATCACATATCATATTCGGAGTTATACACTACTTCTTTATTGATAATTGGCCATTTCCATACTTCTACGCACGCAAAACGCGTTGCAGATACTTCACTACCTCCTCTTCCCTCTTGTTCCTCCCTTATTGATTTTATTGTTTTAGTAGTCTTAATATTATTACTGTTACAATTGGAATTGTATATGACGTTTTGTGAACATAGATGCATCTATTCCATTCTCGCCCCCTTCCTTATCTGCCATCTTACTTATTATTTCATCAAGAGCTGCTGTGTTTCTTTGTTCAAATCATTCATTTCATAACCTGTTAAATTGAAGTTCACAGAATTACTGCTACGCATTGATTCAATCATTTCTTGAGCACTTTCTATGCGATATCCCGTGAATTTTCGGCAATCTCTTGCTCAATTTTCTGTTCAGCATCTACAAATGTCACCTGATCTATACTGTTTTAGACTGTCCTGTCACAAACTCTTGGACTATTTTCCACATTCCTCTCTGGTTAATTTTGTGTTCAGTTGATCTATATCTTTGATTCCCTTTGGTTTTCTTACTAATGCGACTACATGATTTCTGCAGCTTTTATCATTCACCCAATCTTCTACACTTTTCCTCTGCTTGAACTCTCACTCCCTCGATCACACGCGGTCGAGAATTCTACTACACATACTTATATCTCCTTCCTTCTTAAAGAAATTATAACTCCACTATTTAGATATTTACCAAGGGGTATGTGTATATTGGAGGGGCATGTGTGCATATATAAACGTCATATAGGTTGTATATTGCTATCTCATTATCTACTTTCATTTCATGGATAGCTTTATGTGGATGTTCATTTCTATGCTTGACATCATGTATCTATTCATATTCATAATTGGATCTTCTTTCTTTGGTTTGGTTTCGGTCGAAAATTCTCCCATGCATGCCTCTATCTCTTTCTTTCTTAAAGAAATTATAGTGCTACTATCGAGACATTTATTGTGGGATATGTGCGCTCTATATACATTACAAGTGGTATGGAGGTATATGCATATTGTAGATTGTTGTATCATTACACATTTCATTCTTTATGGACAAGTTTATGTAGATGTATAATTTCGATTTGGTATACCATATTTCGGGTCTCATTCATAGTCATATATTATTTCTGTGTTGGTCATTCACCATTTTTATTATTATAATAAAATTAGAAATAATGTAACTCGCAATTGCTGATCAATCTCGCTAGCAATAACTTCAAACGAAGAGCTTCAAAAATCATCATGCCTCACAGTTCACAGAGAAATACACAAACTGACTGATAATTCCATAGTAAGATTGACACTCTTTACTGCAATCACGTTCAATAAGCAAAGCTCTTCACGAGGCCACATTAGTATCCAAGATCATTCGTTTCAGGCGTCAATCACACAACTAAAACTTTTCGTAACACAGTTCGTAATCATTTCTCTCCACACATCCTTATTCTGGCATACAACTTCCGCCTCTTCGAAATCCATACATCTTCTCAGGCATGCTCTTGTGTTTCTATGGCTTTTTATATCTTGCCGACGTAGAATCTCATTTACTTATTTCCACCATTCTTTCTGCGATCTGCCTCTGGATACGCTGCCATTCACTTTCCTTGAATACACATGTTTCGTTAGTCCTTCTCCCTTCACTCTCTCAACATGACCCAACCATCTAAACAAATTTCTTTTTACTTGTCAAACAGCGTTTCCTCCTTACCACATTCTTTGAAAATCTTCTCATCACTGTTTTTGTTAATTAGCCTCTTAAGTTCACCATTTTTATACCTCTATGCAAGCACACACGTATTGCACATACGCTCCAGCCTTTTCTTCCTATGTTCATTGATTATGGCGCATTTGGCGGGCAGCATTCGACCCCACTGGCAATGCTTCATCAATTGTCGAGCTGAGTGAAGTTTAGCGACAATGTGCCGCAACAATCCTGGACAAGCCCGCAGCTGATTGGACACCTAGGCACCGGCGTGCAAGGAGAATCGTATAGGACTCACCCATCAGTTTCCAGATGCGGACCACGAGGGAGCAACTTCTACGCAGACATCGAGAGTGCTTCCGTCAACGCCCGCACTCAAATCTACGAGCATCAACGCAGGTTCAGCGGCAGTCAGCCCAAGAACAATAGCAGCCGGTCCATGGACTACACAACGTCAGATCCACACAGGGTGGAACAACAACTATAACGATGGCTGCTCAGCCACAGGCAGTACAAGTCATTCAGCAACCCCTCAACAGTCAGGCATACCACATGCTCGTTTATTCACAACATCGGAGAGCCAGTGGGTGCTGACACAGCGCTTTCATTCTCGAAGAGCTTGGACGAAAATTGGAGGTTTTGCAACTGGGCCTTAGGCTGATAGTATCATGCAGATGAAGAGTCCCCTGCAGAGTCAGATGCAGGAGCTGCAGAGCAGATGAATCAACAGACTAATCGACCAAATCAACAGTCTGACCAGATCAACCAACAGGCGAATCGGCAGTTCAACCAAAGGATTAATGTCCGGATAGGACAGCAGCAGCATTCGCAGAATTTCGCTCTTCGGAATCAATATCGAATTCAGCAGCAGACGCTGAGGGCGTCGCCTCAACAGATTAACTCCCAGATCACTCAGATTCAGCTGACGACTCCGCAACAGCCTTTCGCCTCACAGCAAGAGCAATTGATGACTGGTCCCCCGATGACTCAGCAGAGATCTCAGTAAATTAGTCCTCAGGGGCACTTGTCGCGACAGATTTTCTTCAGCAATCATTGCCTGCTCAACAGTTCCAAGGACGACAACCAATGGCAAGGACTGAATCTCGCCGACCCACGGTTCCGCCATTTGCGAGCTGTCGATCTTCTACCATCGAGCCGACGCTTGCCCTTTGTTCCTGCGGACCGAGCTGCGCGCGCAAGCTCGCTCCACTTACTACATACCACATCATGGAGCATGGCAACGGAGAGATCGTCATCGCCGCCTGGAAGTAATCTTCAACGCGCCAACACCTACGTCTACTGACTACAGTCTCAATGACACGCTTCCCTGGGCCCAGATTGCAAATCAATTCAAGCCACGTGCTAATTCGATGGAGTCGACACAAACGTGATTGCGGCGCTGAATCCTGCCTGATGCATCGGCAGACTTCGGTGAACGAACAAGACCTCGATTTGCAACGCACTGTTATTGAGTGCTTGGGAGAATGACCCCGTCGCATACTATCGACAGTTGGCTCTGATATCTACCCGAGTTCTTTTGGAGGATCGCTTTGCCGACGACATATCGGCGGGATGCAACGACCTTCGAGAAGCGAAGCGGCTTCAGGAACAGCTTGCCGGCGGATTTCGTATCCGCAAATGGATCGTCAATCCACCGGACCTGCTAGAAGATTTATCAGAACAAGACCGTCTCCGCTCGACCCGACTTCAACTTTGCAGCGATGGCATCACCAACGAGCTCGGCGTTTGCTGGGATCCGCAGAGTGATTGGGTTCATCTGACTCCCCGGAGATTCACTCGCATTGTTCGACTAAGCGCACCATTTTCGACACCCTTGTTAAATGGTTTAATCCTTGCGGTTAGATCGCGCCCGTCATTCTAATGCGAAACTATATCATACGAATATTACTCCTAGACACAAGGTTAAAGATTGTAATTGACATTAATCGACTTGCAATTTTCTCAAAGGTTTTTGTGGGTTTCCTTTGAGTTTAGCACGGCATAAGCCGGGGTTGCTAAGCGGCATGGGGCCCACGAACCAGTCGGTGCCTCTCATGACCGTTAAGTCAGAATAAATGAGCGAGTGTCATTAAACGCGAAGCGACGACATCAGCGACTTCAGTCGAATCAGAGCATAGAAATTCGGCCTAACGGCGGGCGGCTAGCAGATAATCGTTCAAGGAACGAGGCGGGCGGTATGTTTGGTTTTCGGCTCGTCTCCAAGAGAGGGCGTCCTTGAGGACCGTCGAGGTCCCTCTCGTCGACTGTTGCGCACCTACTTCCCCCAGTTACTCTTCCCACGTCGCCCCGAACGGACGTAGGTCGTCGCGTATGTGGCTACGCGATAGCCACATAGTGTAGTTCCTCAGTGTACTCTCTGATCGTGTGACAGCCAACGAGACGTATGGTCAACCGGTACGAATGTGTAGTGCAGTGTGGTTTAGTGTGGTGGATCAAATAAACCATTGATCTCAATAACATTTGGCGCCTCTTATTTCGTGTGCTCTCCAAACACCCCCTCCCTCCAGCAAAGAGAAACACATGTCGGCCGAACCGCTTGCCATGATCATTGGAGTTTCCTCATTGCAATCTAATTTTCTACCGGAAGCTTTCACTAACTTGTCCCAAGCTGACTTTCGTAACACTACGTGAGAGGATCCGTTATCAATCAACGCGTCTAGTAAAACTGAGTATATAGTAACTCGTACGTGGATTCTATTGGCTACCTCTGACATCTCTACTATACCGCAAATGAGATTTGCTTCCGTCATACTTTCCTCTATAGCCCTATTTGTCTCTAAATCGTCGGCTATAGGGTCTAATGTTCTGAATTTACTTTTTACTACGAGGTTGGGGACTTCTATTTCGGGATCCCTATGTACCTGAGCTTCTATTATAATTTTCCTTGGCCCTATGTCCGGGAAACTCTCGCCGCTCTCAGCTACGTCTATCGAACAGGTACTTTTACATTCTAGAAGGTTCGAAATTCCGAGTTCCGGCGGCATTCCCACCCCGGTAAAACTCTCCGTGTCTATTGTCGCCAGTATCGAGTTTGTGTTTCCGAAACATGAAAGGAGACGATGCGATGTAGGAAAAACTTTAAGTACGACCAAGTGTTGCGAAACGTGATATTAGAGGGAACGAATTAATTTTTAGGCCTAATATATTAATGGCCAGTGAAGAAGAAATGTTGAAATTCTTGTTAGTAAATTATTTGCCATATTTCTATTTCATTCGGCTGTAATCGTTCACTCCTGACGATGAAAATTAAGCTGAAACATTGCTTGGTTGAAAACTGAATATGTTCATTGAAAATTTATCTTTTTTTAAAATCAATTACTTTAACTGATTATGCAACTATTTCAGTTGTAGATTCATCGTAACTACAGTTGAAAATGCATCTGTTTGGTTAAAAGTTAAATTTTTTGTTGAAAATTGTAGTTTCGTAATTGAAAATTGAAGAACGTAGTTAAAAATTCTTCTTTTGAGATAATGGTTCATCTTTTTGGTTGAAAATGAAACTGCTTTGTTCAAAAGACGTTTCTTCTTTTATTGAAAATTGATTTTTTACAGCTGAAAGTTTAATTTTCACACCGTAAGTGGAAAATGTTTTATATTTTGCCATGAAAATTTATCTTTTCTCGTAGAAAATTAATTTTTTTCCCAATATCCCCAAAAAATTCCTATTTGGTAAAAAAAGCATATTTTTGGGTTAGAAATTCAACTGTTTTAAAGACAAATTCGTCTTTTAGCTCCAACGTTTTTTAAAAATTGAAAATCAATCATTCTAACTGATTATGCAACTATCTCAGCTGTATATTCATCGTAACTGTAGTTAAAAATTCATCTGTTTGGTTGAAAGTAAATCAAAATGATTAAAGAAAATTTTAATTTATCAAATTAAATTAAAATTGATTAAATGAATTAATTTATTAAAATCAATAACAAATGATTTCACCTGACAAAGTCTCCTAATAAATACGGTCTTTTCTGAGTCACTAGAAATGGATTTTCTGATGAAAAACAAAACCACAACAAAAATGGTTTAAATTGGAAAATTGTCGCTCTTTAATATACTATCTTTAGGGAAGGATTTCCCGAAGTTATATCCTTCCTGATAAATTAACAATGATAATTTTTAAATATATCCCCCACCCCTAACCTGAATCAACAATTATGATCACATAAACTTTTTACTCAGGTCTATATTTTTTGGTAAAATAATAGTTTTCATTTCCTCAAAATAATGTTTTGAATCCAAAATTTTTTTCAAAATGCGAATTTCGGAAATCTGAAAACTGTGCTGGGTTGTGCTAGGCGTGCAAAACCATTATTGTCTTGAGCACTTTTCACTCAGGTCTATATTCTTTCGTAAATTACTAGTTTTTTCCCCTCAAAATAAATTTTTGAATCCAAAATTTTTCGAAATGCAAATTTCAAAAAAATAAAAGTTGTGCTATGTTGTGCTAGACGTGCAAAAAAATTATTGCCCTAAAAACTTTTTACCCAGGCCTATAGTTTTGCTGGTTTTTGCTAGGCATGCAAAACCATTATTGCTGTTCACACTATTTACTCTGGTCTACAGTTTCTCGTGAAATACTAGTTTCATTTCTCAAAATAATTTTTTGAATCCAAAATTTTTCAAAATGCGAATTTTGAACATCTGGAAGCTGTTTTGGATTTCGCGAGTCGTTCAAAATCATTATTGTCCTACACACTCTTTACTCATGTCTATATTTTTTGGTGAAATACTAGTTTTTTTCTCGAAATAATTTGTTGAATCAAAAATTTGTCAGAATGCGAATTTAAAAAATCTGAAAGTCGTGCTGGGTTGTGCTAGCCGCGCAAAACAATTATTATTGTATACACTTTTTACTT
>CAKNXH010001689.1:78848-93037 GCA_932178445.1 Andricus quercusramuli | reverse complement strand
TTTACTCTGGTCTATAGTTTTTGGTGAAATTCTAGTTTTTTTTCTCAAAATTATTTTTGAATCCAAAATTTTTCGAAAGGCGAATTTCGGAAATCTGAAAATTGTGCTGGATTGTGCGAGGCGTGCAAAACAATCATCGTGCTATATTATTGTCGTACACACTTTTCACTCAGGTCTGTACTTTTTGGTGAAATACTAGTTTTTTTTCTCCAAACAATTTTTTGAATCCAAAATTTTTCAAAATGCGAATTTCGAAAATTTAAAAGGTGTGCTGGGTTGGGCTGGGCGTGCAAAACAATTATTGTAATATACACTTTTACTCAGGTCTATACTTTTTGGTGAAACCCTACTTTAAAAAAAGTCAGCAATCGTCACGAATGGTCAGAAGTTCTGACGATTCCTGAACATCCTGACCATCCCTGACGAGTCTGACGATTTCTGAAGATATGCTAATTCACATCTCATCAGGTAGCTCATCGGCTAGGACCGCAGGTAGGCAACCCAAAAGGATTAAAAATTGAAAATAATTTTTTTTCAATGTTGCATATACAGATTCAAAAGTTAGAAATTCAGAATCTACGGGTTTCGATGATTTCAGATACCTAAACATTTTTCTAAGAAATTTAAAATTAGATCAAATATAATGTATCTTGTAAAGAGAAAGAGATACGTCAAAACGGGCAAAATTTTCAGATTCACCTTCAGAGTCATTCAATATATAAATATTACTAATTAATTATAAGTAAAAAGAGAATATGCATACATAAATATAAATAAATAATATAAATAACCTGGGACATATAAAAGGGATTAGGTTTGATGTCATTCCATTCTTGGACCCCTAATAAAGGGATTATCCAGCAAACCCAAGCTCTGACGATTTCTAAACATTTCTCACGAATTCTGACTTTTCCTGACGATTTCAGTCGAAAAACGTAACAAAAGTAGTCAGAAATGGTCAGAAGTCCTGACTTTATTCTGACGATTCCTGACTTTTTTTTTTAGTAGGGAATACTAGTTAGTAGTAAGGTTACGACTATGGAGAGACAGACTATAACCCCCCTCTCACCCCCCTCTGGCGCCAACCCCTGGTCTATCCCCACTCTGTCATTCAGACGATGACGTCATTATGAAGTCATTGGATCTCAATGTTATAACCCCCCTCTTACCCCCCTCTGGCACCAACCTCTGGTCTATCCCCACTCTGTCATTCAGACGATGACGTCATTATGAAGACATCCCTGCAAGAAACGTAAAATTCAAAAGTATTGTTTCGCATTCACGATTCGTTTCCGTACAGTCTGTTATGTGTCAGTTTCGCATTGGAGGTTAGCCGAAAACGTTTAAATGCGATACTTCTTATATAACATCAAATTCCTGAATGCGTTTGAATACGAAAGATACAATTTTTTGCACGCAATGCTTTTTAATGCGAGACTTCACATTCGTTTTAATGCTTTCTAATGCGACCGAATGAGAGAAAATTTCAGAGCGAAATGAAAACTTTTTAAATCGAGAGTTCGCATTACTTTGAATCCTTTTGAAAGCGAAAGAATGAGACTCATTTTTTGAGCAAGGTAAAAACTTTTCAATGCGAAAGTTCGCATATGTTTGAGTACTTTTGAATGCGATAGAATGAGACGAAATTTTTTATCGAGTGAAAACTTTTTAATACGAAAGTTCGCATTAGTTTTAGTCATTTCAAATGCGATCGAATGAGAAGAATGTTGTGCGTGGATTGAAAACTTTTTAATCCGAAATGTCACATTGGTTTAAATTTTGCAAATTCCTAAAGTTATTGGAATACTTTTAAATGCGTAACCGCGGATTAAAATTTTATTCAATATTTTATAAAGTGTTTACTTATTTATTAATATTTATATATTCATTTTACATTATTTTAAAAAAGTTTTGCAATAAACAGGAACCGCTTGATTTTTTTTATAATTTCTTAACGCATTCGGCGTCTCAAAGTTTAATGCGAACCAATACTTTGTAATGCGAATCATCGACACTGCCGTTTCGCATTCAGCGTGATGAAGTGTAATGGGAACCAATACGAAATAATACTTTCAAAATCTTTTTTCGGAACAGAAAACAGAATTGAATCGCATTCAAATAGTCAATGTATTTTAATACTTTTCAATACGACGCTTTTTGCAGGGATCGAATCTCAAGGTCGTATGCATGGTAATGACCTTTAGGATGACGTCATCATCTGAATGATAGAGTGGGGATAGAGTAGACGTTCTCATCAGAGGGTGAAGAGGAGGGGTGGTGTCAGCTGATCTCTCTCAATAGTAGAAACCAAACTACTACTACTACTCATCCAAACTGAATTCCATATAATCAGCTAGAATTTCATGTCCCGTTTGTCGCAAACTGAGCAAAAAATTTTTGTATGCATCTGGTCCGCATGTTTTTAAGGTTAGTATTATATCTCTTACTGTAGCAAGATGAGTGAACGATTTCTGAAAAAATAACATTAATCGTTTACGTAAAGCAGCAATCAGAGCTAGAAAAAAATGTCTACTTACTAGCCAGAATGATGTATTTATGTCATCTCTATCATAAATTCTATTATGAACCAGAAAAGGCCAAAGTGCAAGCATATTGACACGTGATTCTAATGTGTGGACAAAGCTGTCGATTTTTCTACGATGTGAATACTCCATAGCTGCTACTTGAACTGTTGTTTTGAAATCATATGAAACATGTATGCATAACTATTACCACCTCTACCTATAACTTAAACTAAGGAGGAAGGGGTAATAAAGGAAATGAACTGAATTTTTATTTTTTGTTTGATATTTATTAGCCCCCTTGATCGTATAGATATATATCTTTCTTTTTTTTGACAATCAAGAGGGTGAAAAAGCAATTGAAGAATACATTTTTTTTCTGTTATAAATAAGACAGTTTTGAGCAACATCCTTGAATATGAACATTCGACATACCATTACCGGAAAAACATTTGGAATATTTCTTTCGTGATTTCACACCCATAAACGAGTCGTGATATTCACGCACTAATTGATCGTTTCTGGTGAAATCTGAGGTAAAGACCCGGTAAGAAGGCTTGCATTAAAAAGTATTGGAAAATTGTATGTACCCAGTGGTAACGTAACAAATATTGAATACTTCTGGATCCCCTTTCTGTCCTCCCGTTTTGAATCTCCACAACAGTAGAAGTCATCTCTTAAATTGTAACCCTTTCTATACCCAGCGGCGATGATATTTTTCTGAATAATTTTGGATACTGCGAAGCAACCGCGAAATATAAAAATTTTAATCTTTTTTTCGAATTTTCTGTTTTTCGAATAATAATGAAGTCAAAAGCTTTTTAAAATATAGCATCGGTCATTTTACGACGTCAGGATTAATTTCCACACAGATGACTATGGTGAGAAATAATTTTTTGTTTTTTTTATCATCATTATATATTTTTGTAATTGATAATATTTAAACAAAGCCAATATTTTACGATAAAGAGATGTATTTTTGTGAATAACCCTACTAGATTTTGCAAATTACGTTTGGCAGCTCCGATTGGCTTTGAAAGGGATTGCAATCTTATTATTTTCGCCGCCTAATGAGGATTAAAAAACGAAGGACAGAAAAGGCATTCTTAGGGATACCAAATTTCTAATACTTTTTAATGCAAGGCTTCTTACCGGGGAGAGCACAAAACTGTTGCATACTAAGACCACTAGACAAGCAATGTAAAAAGAGCACACAAAACTGACCACAAACAGTAGAGAAATTGCTTTGTAACTGTTTTGTATTCCACTTGAACTGTCAACAGTTACTTCGTAATCTATTGCTGTGCTGTGGGATGATCGGTGGTAATCCGTAGCTGTCAAAGTAATACCCTCTTCCATCGCTGTTGACATACATTGCGATTCAGTGGGCTCCGGATTTGGTGTGGCCATCAGTGTTAACAATTAAGGCTGCTGGTTTTGTCCAAATCTTTGGTATCCTGTCTGCTGGGAATACTCCGATCGTATGAGAAGTTATCTGCTGCAGTGCTCGCAGCAGTTCCACAGTGTTCATAATCTGATGTCAAAAGTTTGGAAAACAACACCTTTTTTACACCAGTTTCGTCTTCGTCTTTTTCTTCCTCTTCTTCTACACTTTCACTTTGTTTCCTCTTTTTCTTTAGGTTGGTTTCAGCTGCACTATTTTCAGAATCAATCGGTTTTTCGTCTTCTTCCTCCCAGGTATTAATATCTGCAATTTTTATCCATTTTTTCAATCGTTGTGCATTATTCACACTACATTGTAAACTCCCAGATCTTATTCCATGATAGGTACAACGTGTAGATGACGAGGTAATCGAGGGAATGAAGGACAATTCTTGTTGTCTTCTAAATTTATAATTTCTCGAGCAGTGATAGTCTGGAGGAAAAGTGCCTTTTCTCGCCCTCTGGTGTATATACAATCAGCATTTCGAGCAATCTCGCGAAGACTGGCATATAACTGACGAGGTTGTGATTCACCATCCAACCACTCAATTCCGTAATGATGTCGAGTAACCCAATTATTTTGGGAGCGTATAGCTGTCGGAGGATCGTTGAAAGAACAGGGTGGTGCAATAATCCAGTGTCCAAAATAATTTTCGTCAACTCCTATGATGGCAACTTCTTTTGGTTTAAAATGACTATTTGCGTCTTTGAATCCCTGTATGACGATGACAAAGTCCATGATGATGCGAATGCTTTGAAACCAAAGTCCAGACTGCATATGAGGAACTCACAGCCCGAGAAAATATATAGACAAAAAAGTGCAACGTTTGTATAAAATTTGATGCACGTGTTTATGCTCCAAAGTCCACAATAACTTGTCTAGACGTGTCAATTTCAAGAATGTTGTCATATTCTGCGTAGACGATACAATTAACTGTAGACAATAACTCTTGTGCAAATCTGACCTCGATACATATGCTACCATGTTTTACTGAATTCCAATGTGCATTCTCATTTGCTGACAAATCGGGTGTTAAATCAAAAGCAAAGAAGCAAAATCCTTTTGCATAATCAGCACGAGATAAACCACTTCCTTCGTTGAGAAAATGTATTCCTGTTCCAGAGAAAAGCGTATGATATGCATCCACAAAAAGGTTTTTCGAATTAAAATCAGGTTGTTAAGCTTTAGATGGAACTTGTATGCCATCTACGTAGAGGGATAGATAATTGATTTTGTAATTCTTAAAGTTGAAGGGATTAAATTTTTGCTCTACGTACTAGTAGACTGGCTTCCAAAATATGAAGACGATGTGAATCGGATTCTCCCAAGAGACAGAAAGAATCTCTTGAGCGTACAAGACGAACTCTGACCTCGACACCTTTTAACAGATATTTCTCTTGATTGAAAACATCACAGTGTAAATGTCCGAGTAAATCTACTTCTTTTGCACCTTTAACAAATGCATAGCGGTTTTTGTAACCTATATTGGTATCGTCAAGAGTGTCAAGTTTATCCGGTGTATCATCGTACCATAGGGCTGTAGTAAGATGAGAGCTTTTTGTTTCTTTGTTTTAATTAAGTAATGTTTCAATGTATGCTCTGTATGCGTAAGCATTATTTGGTGGCGATACTAGTTTCTGATTAAAGTATATATCCACTTGATTGAACATGGAATGAAGAAAATTGTTTACGGTACTCGGAGTGGTATCAGCTGCACCTGCTGCAGGAGTTGCCGTATTGACAATTTTTGCACGAATATTCAGCATAGTATGTGCCAAGTCTAGATATTCGTCGCCATGGCCGGGTACTACAAATTCGATAGGTGCATTATCTGTGAGAGATGATATAGGTTTATAATGAACCCATTGTGCCTGTCCAATAGTTGTTTGTGTAGGCGGTAATGTGAACAATTTCAATTCTGATTTCATACACTCACAAGAGTGTGTATATAAGAACGCCATTGAAACTTTATTTTATAATTCTTTTAATTAAAAATGTCAGATATACTGCTTAATTTCTTTTTGTTATTTTTACTCTTTGTGCTTCGTTTTGTTTTTCGAACAATTTTCTTCTTCTTTTTCGAAATGGTTCTAGATTTACTATTTATTTTTCGTGCGCTGACAGGTCGCTTGTGTTTCGCTATACGGTTGACGAACAACTGAGCCAAATGCTTGCGCTTAACTGCATTATACCTAGAACCCTCCATTAATTTATCAAGTTTAGCTTCTGCCTTTCTTTTTAAATTTTTTCCAGCCTCTTTTGCACGTGTTTGGAAGGCTTCTGATAGAGAAGCGTTATGTTCAGTGACATCACCCGCCACATTTACACTGGCACGAAGTGCATCTTTTCCAACAGCTTTAACACCTCTTGATAACAGTGGTAAAACACGTCGAAAAAGTCCTCCGAGAAAACTTCCAATACCGTGGCCCCTTTGATATGGTGATCCAATATACACATGCTCTATTTGTGAGCGTCGGCCGACACCACCACCGACTTGATAATTAAAGTGATGGTCGTAATATGTCATTCTTGGTTTTTTGATGTTTCTATTTCAATTTTAATCGAGACACTTGAGATGTAACGTCACTGTCAGCGTTCCACACTCAAATGGTATTGGATTACCCAAATGATCTCTTATATCTATCTCTATAGTCTGAAAATTTGTATGCAAGAGAGGTATATATTTCGCTGGAGAAAAACTACATGTTTTTACCGAACCGTAGAAATAAGTCCCTGTTTGCATTGGAACGATTTGTAAAAGAGGTGTTTGGACGCCACCCGTAATATATGGCTCACATATATCAGTGTAAACGAAAATAATATTTGGTAGATTAGCACTGAGAGAAGCTGGTGTTTTACCTGTTATCTGAAAATCTTTTTTCGCTTTTATTGTCTCTTTGTTTGGAATACCAAGTATTCGACTAATGTTAATAGGTATTTCATAGTAATGTTCAATATCACTACACTCTTTACAGATGCGTGAAACTCTTACACGACCACCTGGTAATAGAATAAATTCTAAGTGATTTCTCATTACATTGGTATTATTTATGTGAGACAATAATTCGTTTATACTGGTATAAACACCTGAAAAAATCGAATCTGTTTCGGAATGCAAATTTTCACCTCCGCGAAGTATTTTATTTGTCTTTGACTTCACTGATACAGTGTTTTCAGATTCTCGTGAAAAAACATGTAAAAGTGTTTGCGGTATTTGAATTTCGGTCAGAGCTACGACCCATCTTCCGATTAAACGAATAGGTTGTGGTAACTGCGTAACAAAATGAGTTGTTGTGTTATCAGGAAAATAACTCATGCTACTATTACTAGGAAGTACCGTGTAAAAATGATGCCGCATAATGTGTAAACAATTCTTCAACTCAATTTTTCAGTTCAGAAGCTAGTATCCAAGAATTAAAATTTTCTGGGTAGCCTACCCAACTGACGTAAAATTCTTTTTTTCTACCTCGTCCACGTGTACTGATTATTTCGCCTACATTAAAAGTATCTGTTGCCAGGTTTTTTCGTACACGGCTTAATTCTTCCTGGTAAAAAATTCCATCTATTTCTTCACGATTTAAGTCACATAGAATGTAAATTGGTGGCTGTTTTCTTTGATCAATTCGGATTATCTCAAATATTTCTTCCGTCCAACCACTTGTATATCCCTTTTGGAAGACGCCTTTCGCTCGACTGATGCGTACGTGATCTCCGACCTCATATTTAGGCTTCCGAGAGAATGCCTTGAAACGGCTAGCAATATTTTCGCGCGCTTGTTGAGCATTTTCAATTGTAACACTCGACGGAGACATTTTTATACTAGAATGTCGCGCTCTGTTCTAGCTAGATACCAATTTTTGTAAAACATCAATGTATCGTTTTGTTTGCATATGAGTGAAATATCGCCACATACGTTCTTTCAAAGTACGATTAAATCGTTCAACGATAGCAGCCTTGACGTTTGGATTACGCACAGTTCGAAATTTGATGTCATGTTTTTCCATACATTTTTGAAAATGAACTCCAATCAATTCTTTTCCTTTATTTGTTTGTAAAGAGACAGGTGTTCGATCGTTGCTTCTAGAGAGAATTTTTTGAAATGCAGAAACAACTTCTGCACTTGATTTATCTTTCAGGGGTTCGACCCATGCAAATTTACTTAAAATATCAATCACAACTAATAAGTAAGTGTAATTGTCATTGTATGACTTGAGAGATCGCAGATCGACAAGATCAGCCTCCCAGACATGGTCAATGTTGAATACCGTGTAATGACGTCTTGGATATTTTTGCTTTATCGGTCTGTGTTTGGTATAGGCGTCTTGTCCCTCGAGCCAATGAAGAACTTTTTTTCGAGAATGTGTCAGTTTTGAAGTTTGAATAAGTTTTTCAGCTCCAGAATACGATGCTGCATGGGTCGGATCATAGTAAAAACAAGCTTATGTCTTCATGTCAAAGAAAATCGTTTCCACAAAGTAGAGTCACCAGGAGAGGAGGAGGCGTTTTGATATTTACTTTTATTCTCAGATGAGGATGAGGAAGAACTTCTTCTTCCTACCTGTGGTGATTCTTCCAAATGCTCTTCTTCATCAACTGTGCTAGATTCTTCTCCTGTATTTCCGTAATCGCTGCTACTACTCGATAAACAAACTACAGGCACTTTTGAATGTCTGCGCACAGGGGTGTTGTTTTGGCGTCCCTCCACCCATAAATCTGGATTTGGTACAAATTCACGCGGAGTATTCACCTTGTGAAGAAAGCGTGCAAAGTAACGTCGACCTGTTGCAGGAGTCTGCTTTCTACGACGCATAGCATCATTTACAAGGTCAATAATATTGGCTTCGGGAATACGATGATACGGGATGCTCGTTGGTCCCAATTAACCCAATTGGTTGATAGAGCTGTCAAATGTCGTAATAAAAGATTGGCTGTACGTTGGTGGCGTATAGGTACACTGTCCGTAATGATTGGAATGAGGCCATTACGTCTTCTTTTACTCTCCTCCTCAGCCTGTTTCTTTACTGTATCTTCTACTTCATTTTGAGGTTCACAAATTACCTCGTTAAAAGTACGTAAGTAGCGTTGTAATACTTGCTCATATAATTTCCATTTTTCGCGATCATCTTGTGGTGTGGACGAGTTCAAAATGTGACTCATCTTTGCATCAAGTCTACTCAATGTTGTTCCTGGTGTTTGAACACTCGGAAGTGGGGTTTTTAATTGTTCTATATTTTCGTGTGGCACCAGCACCATTTTTCGAGCATGCTCCATTGTTGTTAACGTTTCAAATAACTCGTTCAATGAGACAAGAAAGCACAGTACTCAGTACTGGTGCAAGTAAAAGTGGTAAAAATCCACCTTGTTGGACTATTATGCTCTTTTTATTTTTCCAAGTTCCTGAAGGACTACCGATTTTTCTGATAATATTTGCGTATTTTTCAGACGTCTTTTTTGTTGAGAATTAAGTGGTACGTTTCCATTTAAAGTATCGAAAGCGCATTCACAAATACATTGAACGAGTTTTCTATCGGCAGCACAAAGAAGAGTCTTACGCTGCTGATCATTGAGATGACAGAGAGCATGTAATACAACGGCTTGTTTCCTGACAACGGAACCTCGTGCTTTCAGCGTCATCACAAACGAAAGACTGGTACTTGATCACCTCTTTTTGTTTCTTCTATAGGTACATAGACAAATGGATGAGGATCACTTGGAAAAATACATGTTCGGAAGCGACTATTTTCGGGTGTCGATTGCTTGAGGTCAAGTAATAGGTACCCATGAGGTCTAGAGGTGGCGTCATGATAAACTTCTTGTAAAAATCGTGGATTTTCAGGGCAGACTTGACGTGCTAAATGCTGTATTTGTGCACGATCTCGTGGATTTTTAAAAATCACAATGTAATTAGCTTTTAAAGATATATCTCGTTGACCATGACCTTGATGGAATAGATTTTGTGTAATATAAATAACACTTATGTTCTTATGATGACTACCTTTTGTGAAAAGATCAACTACGGCTTTATTGGAGGACTCACGCATCAGATCATCAATTTTAATAAGCTTTGGTTGAGTATCGTTTACATAATCGGCTGATTGTGGCAAACCTTCATGAAATTCTACCATTTTACCGTACTCGGTATAACCTGGCTGCCACTCAGAGTAATAGAAGAGAATCCTACCAAATTGAATGTCACTCATGGCCGACAAAACGAAAAAATTGATGAGTGAAAACTGTTTTTCCACAGCCAGTAGGTCCTGCTACTATAGCTGTCCACGGATGTTTCCATCGTGCATCCATTTTACGGAATGTACACGCTATCACCAAACACTATTCTAAAAAGATATACTACTTGACGCCCCGCCCCCCCCCCCCCCACGCCACCGCCGCGGCGCGCGACGATAAGCTAATTTGTCGCGCGTTTCCCGGGCGCGCGAAAAATAGCTAATTCATCGCGCGTTTCCCGGGCGCGCGAGAAATAGCTAATTCATCGCGCGTTGCCGGAGGGGCGCGCGACGTTTAGCTAATTCGTCGCGCCCCCCCGCGTCGCGTAAAAATGAGCTGGGTCTGATCTCATTACGCCATGATTACGCTAAAAGCAGCATAAGCGATAGTGTTGCCGCTAGCTGTTGTCCATAGGTAAATCCCCGCCTATATATGTACCGCAGTTGGAGTGAGTCTGTCTGATTAGCTGGACCCCGACACGCCTCATTAATTATGGCTGCCTCGTGTGACGTAGTCCTCACATAAACCAGCATGTGCTGCTCTCTGGTTTTAAAATGTAAGATTATCTGACCTAATGTAGTCTGCAATAAAGAAATCTTATAAATATTTTTTGGGTCTCAAAGGGGAATAGTATTAAAAAAAAATAAAAAATACAGTTTATATTTACAGTTTTTATTTATTTTTCTCTTTATTTATGTAGAAAAACAGGTATTAAAGTTATACTATAATCGAAAGGTGGCAATACAGAACTAGATAACCAACATTTTTTTCGAAAAATGTGTTTATAGCATAAACAATTTTTAAAATCAAATACGAGTTGTGATGAAAAAGATTTGTTCGAATCTATCTATATATCTTTTAATGTCCCTCTTACCGAACAGTCATCTATCATAGCGTGATACCGTCGCTCTAAATCTTAATTTTCTCACAACAGAATAATTTGTTATTCTTATTCAGTTTCCTCATATCTCGGGAGCAAGTTTTTACTTTTTTCGACAAATTAAAAATTCGATTTTCAACACTTTTTTCCTTCTCGTTCTTCTTCTAAAAAGATTTGTTACTTTATTTTTTGTACATACAAATACAGATTACAATACATATTTTTTTCCTTCTATTTTATAAAGAGTTTTTATATCCATATGGTAACGTACCAAATTCTCCATCGCGTCGTCTTTTGTGGGCTGTCGGTTTACAAATTTTTTTTTCTCGTTTTGAAATGACTTGGTGAAAGGGTGTACGTTTTATCACATCGTACTCGAGTGTTATCGGTACATGCCTTTCACCAACAGCAAACGATCGAATAGCTGAAAAATTTACTTTTGATGAAGTTTCATAATTCAAAGTTATACCTTTAGCTTTACAAACTTCTAGTTCGTTTCGATCAGCTTTGCACACCACGTAGGCATAAAATTTTGGACCTCCTGAAGCAAAGGCCCTTATATAACTTCCCTCGCCATAACCTGATAACTCATCTGTCATATCACCAAGAAAGCATCCTAACTCTGGTTCGTATTCACCAGGAGCACCCGTCGAAATGTATATACATGAGTCGGTGTCGTAGTATAAAACGCGTCTATCAAGTTTCTCTAGATATGAATACAATTTCAGTCATGCTTGTGCCGTTGTATACGCTGCTATTATTGCATTGGTCAAAGCTAGTGGTGTTAGGGCATCGTCATTTCTTCTCCAAGAGACATACAATATTCCATGGTTTACGGGAAGTATTCCAGTTACATCAATACTTGGATTTGTTAATAGTTCAATGAGTCTACCTCGTGAATTAACAATTTCTGTTTGTGGCAAATTCTCACGTTGCCCAAATTTACCCCAAAAAGAATTGAGGCATAATTTAGCTACGGAACGCAAACCAGGGTTTGAACAAATTTTTTCTCTATCAAGGGTAACCCCTTCAATTCTATTGTACTCAATTAGGTAGTTTGTTTTTGCTTCGTCGGTAATAGAATCGTCAGGCCAGTCGCTTGCTTCTTGTTTAAATTTTAAAAACGTATTTATGTATTCGGCAAAGTGACCTCCTATTTTAGTTTTACTATCATACTGTGTTATTTCAAATTGCCATATTTCGTAAATACTAATCAATTGGTACCCTAACTCAACCCCCTTCCTTATTTCGTCAGCTACCCACGTTCCAGTGATTTGACGATCGATAGGATTGTCGTGAGGACAATCGTCTTGACGCATCTCCTCGCAACACATTCGACAGAGCGAAAACAAAAGATGATTATGCATCTTGAGAGGTAACACAGGATGATATAAATTTCGCGGAGGCAAAATCGTGCATTTTATAAGACCTTCAACGCTATCAATACATGTCTTAGAGGGGCCTGTAAGTTCACAACATTCATCACCAATATAAACTTTTGGATGTCCAAGCGGGAACTTGCCATATTTCGATATGGATGGATAAAGTGAACAGATATCAATATAATGAATTTTTTCTTGATTCCTAACTTCATAAAAAGTTACTGTATTTCCTGTGCGACCTCCGTAAAATGCGTCACGTGGTTCTAGAGGAGCATATAACAAGAGTGGGTGGCTTACGAGAAAATCTTTCATTTCTCTGTTAGATTTTTTTAAACGATCAAATTCGCACTCCCACATCTCTTCGAGGGAATAACCGGCTAAACGAATACGATTAGAAATGTTTATGGTTTTTTCGAAACGATGATCCATAGTTTCTGCGCCTTTGATAAAACTTTTATCACGATTTGATGTGAAACAACGTGGACACCCATGCCAAAAACAACCGTGAAACTGTAAAACGTGTTTCATATTTTCTGATTCAAAATAACCATCAACAGTTAAATTTTCAGAAAGACGAAATTCTCGATCACGTGCTGCATGAATGATTGGACGATTGAGAGTGCGCTCTTTCCAAACGAGCCATTCTAGCGCTTTGTGAGACTGTTGATTTGTGTATCGATAACCACCTATCGGAATGATACCAATTTTTTCTGGTTGTAAAAAATTTCGTCTATAAACTTTAGAACAAGCTGACGCAATTGTGCAAGCCTCTTTAAACGGGCAAACATTTCCTGTCTCAAGAAATATATTTCGAAGTGCCAAGCATGCTTTCCTCAAAATATTTACGTCGGATTTACAGTAAGAAACAAGTTCCTTTTGAAAATCAAATTGATAACCTGAAGCTTTTGTTTCTCCGTACCATTTTAAAAATGTATCTCTTTCCAACGTTCTCATTGTGTCCGGTGAATAAAATTCTATTGGCGGAAGATCACCAATGTATTCTGCATTTTCCGGTAAATTAAAAAAATGTGGAAAAGTCCCTTCAACTAATGAATTTGGTAAACCGAATGCTTTTGGTAATGCACTTAGAGGCATCTGAAAATAGTTAAAACTGTCTAAAAATGTTATTTTTCCCACAAGCATTGAAATTATTTTTGTACCGTTTAAAATAAGTTTAGGTGGTTCTACTCCTTTTTCTTCAATTAAATAGCGTAAAATGAATTGCGCATCAAAACTTTTTGCATTATGTGCTATACATAAAACGCGACTAAAAAAAGTTAATTCACGAGTTGCCAATTCTACGAGTTGTTTTACAGGGTCGTCTTGAAAAATAAATTCACGTACGCCACACCACTGACACAGACCTTCTACATTATCTTCTGCAAAGCACATTGAACAAACTTGATGTACAACACAAAGATTTGGTTCATGTATGTGAATCAAATTATCACCCTCGAGTGTTTTATTTTGACGTGTCTCAAAGTCATAAAAAATAAAAATTGATTTCATGTCGTTCTTTCGAGGTTTAATTGGACTCATGTAACACAAGTGATTGTAAGGCTTTTTAGTTTTACAAATCTTACAATAACTCATACCACACTCATGATTATTGCTTTTCTTTCCAAACGTGATAATTTTACAACACTGCGAGCAAGATTTTATCTTTAAACATGTAGTTAATCCCTTCTCTATATTTCGGTTTGGTTGAATATGCTGTGCAAAACAAAATTCACCAT
>CAKNXH010001689.1:57805-78448 GCA_932178445.1 Andricus quercusramuli | reverse complement strand
GGTGGTTGAATCACCTCTTCATCGTCGCTTTCTTCTTCTTCTTCTTCCTGTTCCGCATTCAACACACCATCGTGTTCTTCTTCTTCCGTATTGATAACAGCACCTTCTTCATTTCTGCTGATACGACCGTCTCCTCCCTCTCCACCGATCTGGTTACATGTGTCATTCCGTGGAGTAGCCGTAGAATTTACTGAAAGTCGAATATCAAAATTAGTAATCATTCTTTTCTAATGAAACCGTATATTTTTTCTCGAAAAACTTATTCTCGTTTTTTAAAGAATGTACCTTTTTTAAATAAAAGATGAAGCGTGAAAAGGTTTTTCCTGAGAAAATTTATTTTAAAAAATGGAAGATGTAGATTGAAAGGTTTTTTAATTCTCTTATAAAAAAAAACTATATCAGAGAAAATAAAAAATGCAGATTGGAAAGTTTTTTCTTAAAGTAAGGCACATTACGAAAACATGAAGAAAGAAAATTGGGAAAAATTAATGATACCTATTGATATCCTATGTATGAGTTTGGATTTGCATGTCCTTGGTATCGGTTTGGGTTTTCGATTACTCAAATGCATGTACACAATTTCGAAATCATCGTCTACAATAGAAGTTTGTGTGCTTGTACTTGGTTAGAAAACGGTATTAAAATCGATAAAACTGGTCATTTGTCGTAACGTAAGATCCGAAATATCATCTAGTATGCAACAAACAAATACAACAGAAAAACTATTACAAATATTTAACGGAATGACAGATTTTGTCTAAACAAACATTTATGCAATTATAATTTTTTAAACTTACCTATAAAATCACTGAGAATATCTGATATATTCGGGTCTTGTTCCTTGGTTATAGTATCCACAATGTCATTTAGAACAGCTGAACTATCTGGGCCTGTTTCTATAACTTCGTTCTGTTTTTCACCTACATTTTTTCTTTCTTTCTTCTCTTGTTTTTCTTCCTCATCTTCGCTTTGTTTTTCTGTAGATGCATCTTCTATCGATGAATCATCTTCTGTAGAGGAGTCATCTGATGATGATTCTGTAGAGGAGTCATCTGCTGATGATTCTGTAGAGGAATCATCTGATGATGTTTCTGTAGAGGAATCATCTGATGATGATTCTAACGATGTGTTGTCGGAAAAAATACTCTCAACTTCCATTTCTTCTTCTCCTTCTTCTTCTTCTTCTTCTTCTTCTTCAACTGATTAATTTTTATTTCCAACAGGTTCAACTACTGCAATAGATTGAACTTTGTTTTCATTTATAACAGGCTGAACAATTATTTTCTCTATTTCGTCATCTTGTATTTCCTCTTCTTGTTCAGTGTCAGTAATGTCACTATAAAAATCTTCAATGTGCGGAGTATTACCATCTTGTTCTATTGCTGGAATAGGTTGAACCACACTTACGCTATTACTGTCAGCAACACTTTTTAACGGAAGCATAATAAGATGTGGAGATGGTAGCAATACATCTGACACAATTCGAGGTAAAACGGAATTACACTTTTTTTGAAACTGGTCGTTTAGATTCTTATTTTCGAAGAATGGTCCAGGAATCGGCTGGTCCTCCTGAATAACAGAACTAGGAATTGGTGTTGAATTAACAATCTGACTACCTCTTGCGTATTTTATCACAGTCGGCCGTCCTTGTTGTAGTTCTTCCTGTCTGTTTATCTTTTTTTGTTCTCGCAGTTGTGCGCGATCATGAAGCTCGGCCTCCAGTTCTTCAGATAACTCGAGAGCTTTCAATAAAAGTTCGTCAATTCCTTTGTCATCAGAAAATATCAACAACTGTCTTCGACGATTGATATATGTCGACATTAATTGGTTTGCTGCTGAAACTTCAGTTAATCCCCGAACTTTTAAAGCTTGTACTGCCAGCATCATTAGAGGCAATTTATTTTCAAAAACATTATTTTGATGGGCCAAACCGAGAATTCGAGCTGTTGATCTACTTATTAAGTAGATCAACTCCTTTCTCAGTTCTTTTTCCACTTTCACCGATAAACTTTTCACCCACTCCTTACCTTCTTTTCACAATTCTATCGTGAATTCGAACAAGTTTCGCTAAACCTATTATACAGCGTATATATGCGGACCGGTAACACATGATTATCTCGCATGAAGTCTTTAAGATGTCTGATCATAAACTGTCACACAACAAGCATCCCTTCTTTGAGTTGACACTAACATTAGTTTATAATAGAGTACATATATATTAATTTGAGTCTGTGTTTTAAAAAGGCTGCGTGGTCTTTTTCTTGGATGTGATTCTCTTCGTAAAAGAGGAAACGTCTTCAGGAATGTAATACTTTTACGTCTACCTATTTACTTTTGTTTTTAGTGAATCTTTCGTTCTTCACAAAAGAATACCAAGCATAATCCTAATATTTAGAATATGTCATAAAATGGTCTAGAAATTGTCAGCTGTGTCGGTATCATTGTAACATAACAAAAAACGTGCATCGACAGGAAATATGAGTCTGAGAAGTCAAACCCCTTAACATACCATCTTATATATGAAATTTGCAAACAATTGTTTATTGAAACACAATCTCTCTTATTATATTGTAGGAGTGGAAGATCTTACATTTTTTGTATTTCTCATTGGTGATTAATATTTTTGGAAGGGGTATAATATTTCTCCCTCTTCTTAATTATAAATCTCCTACCCTGGAAAAAATAAACTTCTGATTGGTTAAGCGGTTTCTCTCTTATAGTTCAAGTTTGTATCTGATTTAATCATGGAATCATTCGCTCAAATTCAGTGCAGTTAAAATCTTTGATGGAATTACATTCTTCAGTGCAAAAAAAAAAGATCGCTCTTAAATTTTTGTGCAAAATACCATCTCTTAACGCAATGACTGTCGTATATTCTAGTATCTACGGATTGAATCCATCTTTTTCGAAATTGGCGATACTTGGATTAGAGCCACAACCCCTTACAGAAAATTAAAACGAAATTTGTGAGCCGAATATGAAGAACTTTTTGCGACCTATTATAAAAATTACCAATAAGGTCTTCCAAGGACATGTTTTTCATGTTCAAACTTGGGAAAGTTTTAAAGAAAAATTCTTAAACATCGAAAAATATTTTTGGAACTTCTCACTACCTGGATCAGTGGAGAAAATTATTTTTGGATCTTACATTTTGCAATTTACCATGTCTGATGGTGCAAAAGCTATTTGCATTGACAGTCAAAGTGATTGGAAACCAAATCAAAAAGAAGAAGAAGAAGCTGGTTCCTATTCTGAACGTATGAAGATTTATAAGCCTGTTATTGCAATGCATATGTCTACTTTTATTCAATTACAATCACTTCGTCACTGTATTGATGAACGTTTTCGACAGTTAGAAATCATTTTACCAGCTGCCAATGCTACCGTACAATCAGTCCTGAATATTTTGACAAATAAATTTTTGCAACAATGGAATCCTCGGGATATGACTGGAGAAGCTCTTTTGCGAACCATAAGGAACACGGACTTCGATGAAATCCTGGATAGTGTGAAAAAAGATCTAAACCGTGAAAATTACAAGGACTTCGCGGAAATACACAGCAAATTTTTTGTGCACGAACTCCTTACTCTATGCTCACCTTCGATTCTAACGATTATTCGTCATGAATGGTATTTACAATCTAAAAAAAAAGATACACCAATAGTTGAGTAAGTTTTTTCGAATTTCAATTAATGAAAAAATATTTATATTCTTTGTGAGTAAAAGATAAATTTTCTGACATACAGCCATCTCAAATGTAATGTTCTTTCTATTATGTGTGTGTGTGCAATCACAGTCGGCAAAATGTACTTGTGGTATGGATAAAATGGAATTGTTCTATATAGTGGTGATCATACAAATTATTTGAAACTTTTTCACGTACGTCTACGATAAATTAATAATTTTGAGCTTTGTCAACAATCTCTTGATTTTCAATTCAATAATAAAATATCGCATTATTGTACAAATGTTGTACTTCCTTCTTAACCCTTTCTACCTCATTTTAGTATATAATTTTATACAAAATTGATATGAGTAATTTTTTATCTTTGACTATTTAAAAGAACATATATATAAAAAATGATAAAAAAGTGATTTTTTCTCCATTAGCAAAATATAGTTATATATGTATTATTATCATGCACGAGATTATAAGTGATAATTTTACTACGAGGTGTCGGTATCACATTCCGTTCCTGCGTTTCATTATCCAGGTCAAGGGCACATAAATATGATTATATAATTATGGAGAGATCAGCTGGAAGCCCCCCTCTTTCCTCACCCCTCTGAAGCGAGCCAGCATTCCACCATCACTCTGTCATTCATGTGACGACGTCATCACAAAGTTCGTTACCATGTAATTTGGATGAGTAGCGGTCATTATTCTACAGATTTAAGCTTTGCATTATAGAGAGACCAGCTGACACCACCCCTCCTCTTCACCCTCTGACGAGAACGTCTACTCTATCCCCACTCTATCATTCAGATGATGTCGTCATCCTGAAGGTCATTACCAAGCATACGACCTTGAGATTCGATGACTTCATAATGACGTCATCGTCTGAATGACAGAGTGGGGATAGACCAGAGGTTGGTGCCAGAGGGGGGTAAGAGGGGGGTTATAACATTGAGATCCAATGACTTCATAATGACGTCATCGTCTGAATGACAGAGTGGGGATAGACCAGGGGTTGGCGCCAGAGGGGGGTGAGAGAGGGGTTATGGTCTGTCTCTCCATAGTCTTAACCTTACTACTCTAGTTTTTTGCTCAAAATCATTTTTTGAATACAACATTTTTCAAAATGCGTGTATAGAAAATCCAAAAGTTGTGCCCTAGGCGGACAGTGTCGAGTACAGTGTTCAAATGAGAGACATAGTTGCTTTAACAATTATTTTATTATAAGGAATAAGAACAGAGTTGAAAGTTACATAAAATAAACTGAGGGGCTGATAGCAAAAGCGGAGTAGAAAAGTCGTCTGAGTAAAAACGAGTTAAGAATAATGCGGGCAAAAACGAGTTAAAAAGAAACAAGAGTAACGAAGATTGTATAATATATTATGATATAACGATATGATAGTACGGCAGGTTTTATCATGATCTATCATTGTATTACACTTTTATGTTATAATATACAATACAATCCTCGTTATTCTTGTTTCTTTTTAACTCGTTTCTGCCCGCATTATTCTTAACTCGTTTTTGCTCCGACGACTTTTCTACTCCGCTTTTGCTATCAGCCCCTCAATTTGCATTTACCTTTCTATGCTTGAATGGGCAAGAGTGACTTGCTTTGTCGGTTGGATCTCCGTGCAACTTTGCGCAGAGCTGTTTCACACCGAAAACTAATCCGATGTAAATAATTTCGAAAGGATTTTGAGTACAAGTAAATGTACGATTTAGAAAAATGAATTTATTCAGTGAAAATATTAACAGAGTGACGTGCTCTAGACAAAGGTTCGAGCAAGACTATATCCCCTCCGTTACAAGGGGTTCCTTATGTATCATGTCGTTATCTACAGGGATGTTTAGGTTTCGGTACAATTGCTTAGAACGTAGCGGTAGGTAAGATTCGCTAGCTATCAACGCTTTGGAATACATAACACTTGAAGGCTCATGCCGAAAAATGATCGAGAACTCGCCGTTTGGAAATGTATATGTCGTAGGCTTTAGAGGATTCAGTCTTTCAGCCGACTGCCTAGGCATTCAGCCGACTGCCGGCGTTCGGAACAATTTGGGATGAAATCTATACCTGGCGTCCAAGTGCCTGGTTTATTTAGGCATTCAGAAGAATACTCAGCCATTTTTCTGAAAGCCTGACACGTTTCAGGCTTTTACAGGAAACCAGCCATAGAGTATTGAAACACATTAAATGGCTATTTAATATTTCTTTAAATTTATTTTCATATTCATCCAATTAATGAAATATACATAGTTACAAAATAATAGGAATAATGATTTTACGTCATATATATGAAAATTCTTTTAATTTAAGTTCATGTTTCCACAGGATTCGGAGGGAAACATTTATTTATTCTTTAATTTGCCTTATCATAATGATATAATATGATTAATGGCAAATAATAAAGAAAAGGGTAATTAGTTACATAATCACTTGATTAAAAAATCTTCATATTAATTGATTAATTAAATGATGAATTTATTTGCAAAATGATAAGAATACTGATTTGATGTCATATATTTAAAAAGTCTTTCAATTTAAGTTTATGTTGTTACAGGTTTCGAAGATAAACGTTTTATTTTTATGTTGTAGTTCAGTCACGGAAAGAAGTTAATGGCTGGATTCAGCATTTGAAATGCATCATTTAAATTCCAATCGCATTTGTTGTAGAATTTAGAGAATATGACAAAGTAAAAAAGCCGTATATACGAGTTTCCTTGCACAAGTTACAATTTGAAATAGTAAAATTGATTAAATTCCACGAAAAAAGTGTGTTCAGAATTCAAATTATGCATGTAAAATGGCGAATTCAGTCATACACTAAAAAATGAAAATCTAAATTTACTTAAAAATGGACACTTGTCCTCTAATTTGAAGTAGATAATCTCTTATGATTCCCATACAAACAAAAATTTCAAAATGAAACTAAATAAACAGCAGAGAACACAGTATTTTTATTTCGCAATTCTATCGCGTAAAAAAGTAAATGGCTAAATTTACCACTTAGAGAGCATTATTTAAACTGTAAACGCATTTTTTGTAGAATTTAGTGAATATTACATCGTAAAATAGCCATGTTTTCGATTTTTCTTGCACAAGTTACAATTTGAAATAGCAAAATTGATTAAATTCCACGAAAACACTGAGTTCAGAGTTCAAATGATGCATGTTGAATGGTAAATTTGGTCTTTTACTATAACATTAATGTTTAATAAAAATGAACAATTGTTCTTTAATTTAATATAGATAATGTAGAAAATACAAAAATTATTTGTTGCAACAAGGTGAACTCAAATGACACCGTGAGCCGCATTTAACTCCTGCTTTGAAACACGTACATCGAGTATTCATGCACTGACTTCTCGCAGCTTTGCAATTACACTTTTTGAAGCCTTGAGCACCAGAAAGTGATTGTTTGCTCGCAGCTTCTCTCAATGTGAGCACATTACTTGTGTCAACTTCATCTATTGTTAAGATGCAAATTCTCCATTGTTTAAGTTCGGTTCGAGAGAATCAACCTTCTATCAAACCATTAAAAGACTTTTTAAATATATGACATCAAATCAGTATTCTTATCATTTTGTAACTAAATTCATTAAGTAATTATTCAATTATTATAGAGATTTTCTAATCAAGTGATTATTTAATCAATTACGCTTTTCTTTATTATTTGTCATTAATAATATTATATCATTATAATAAGGCAAATTGAAAAATAAATAAATGTTCCCCTTCGAATCCTGTCGAAAAATGAACATAAATTAAAAGACTTTTCAAATATATGACATAAAATCATTATTCCTATTATTTTGTAACTGTATATTTCATTAATTGGATGAACATGAAAATAAATTTAAAGAAATGTTAAATATCCATTTAATGTGTTTCAATACTCTATGGCTGGTTTCCTGTAAAAGCCTAAAACATGTCAGGCTTTCAGAAGAATAGCTGCGTATTCTTCTGAATGCCTAAATAAACCAGGCTGAAAGACTGAATCCTCTAAAAGCCTACGACATATATATTCCCTTATCTCGTAGCCAATTCTATTTGTCGGCTGAGGCGACGTGAGAGAATGTCATACAAGACCCAAATATTTTTCGGAAATAAACATCTGCTGAAATGATTCGTTAGAATACGATATGCTATAAAAATTTAAATATTTCCTTTTGAAACCACACGTGCGCGTGTTCACTCCGCTTGTGACGTAAAACATCGACGGAGTTTTACCGGGTGATAGATTGAATGAACTCGAAGGTAATTCAATAATGAAAAGGCGTATGAACACTTTTCAGTAGTGGTAGTGCGATGCAAGGTCCTATGACTTTATTCGTAAAAGACTCACTTTACGACGACCGAAAGTCTCAGCCGAAGGGACTTAGTTCAAGACTTGAACGCGTTAACTGTCTTGAATTGAACTTGAAAGCACGCAACTTATTCAGAGTGTTTCTTCGGTCACAATGAGTTAGAAGCCGTGACTTTGTCAAAGCGATTCGTTCATCGTAGATCGAAGTGAACAGTATGACTGCCGGGAACGTAAGACAAATGGCAAGGGTTGCGCTGGGTTTTATATACATCTTGGACTTCGCAAAAGTCACGTACAATTTACAAATTGGTGGTTTGGCACGTACGATTTACAAACTGGTGGTTTGGCACGTACTTTTTGCAAATTGGTCGTTTGGTACGCGCGACACTCATGCTATCGTCAGCAACCGTGGACAGCGGTCGCGCATCTCGACTCTTGACCTTTCAGGAGTTTGGATTCTATATGTGACGTGCGCCGAAGAAAGGGGACTTCCTCTAAAAAAAATCGAAATCGAGGTTTTTACACCTTTCGATAGTTTTTGAGTTGCTCTTTTTGATGAAACAATCAAGAAAAAAATTAGAGCGTTATAATTGCTAATAATTGAGTTATTACATACCCGTGAAATCAGGCTTTCCCTCGAGATCCCGTGAAACGCCACCCACCACTCACCACTGCATCTCCGCGTCTCATCTATACCCGTCCGTGAGCCGCGTCTACGACCTATCTCTTTCCTCGTGAGAATGTAGTGGTGAGTGGAGAGGGAAGATTTCGTGAGACTTCCCTCTCTCCTGAAAGTCGCGTATATGAGGTTCATGATGCAAAAATAATCGTAGGTGGCAGCACCGAGCCGAGTACTAGACCCTGTGTCGATGAGAGACAGAAAAAATATGGTGCGTATATGAGGTTCATGATGCAAAAATAATCGTAGGTGGCATCACCGAGCCGAGTACTAGACCCTGTGTCGATGAGAGACAGAAAAAATATGGTGCTAAGTGTACGGTTGCTTAGGATGACCAGATGACTTGATAGGAAAGATAGACCCCCCACTCCTCACCACCTCCCACCATTAAGTTCCCCCCACCTCCAGCCCCATTTGGCGCGCTATTTGAAAAGTGAAAAAGGTTACTACTCTAATATATGAGTAAATTATACAAGGAGCAATAAATATTTGAATAATATTATAATATTATAAGTAATTATAATACAAATGACTATTTCGAGATCAACGTTTTATTCAAACAACATAGTGATATAATATGTAGATTATTATATATACTTCTCAGAACTTCCCATTTTTTTATCAAATTGATATTTCCTTTTTTTAAATATTGGTGAAATTCGAGACGTGGCAGATGTTTAAAGTTAAACTGAATATTTCTAATATTTTCAACTGCCTCAAGTGACATTTAATTATGTTTATCAATCTACTAAGAATTTATAAGAGAAAAAGTACTTTCGCAATTGGCGTTATGCCCAGGAATGGCAAAGAAATATTGCTCTATTTTTAAAACTTCCAGATATGATTCAATGTTTTTTTCGCGGTAAAGAAATCACAATTCTTGGAATTGGAAGACTTTTCAATACAGAAAAAACGAAAGTTAAATTTTGTTGCATGTAAACTGATCCGCTGTTAAAGTTTACATACTATTTAGCGAAATTTTATCCTACGATGGAATAAAAGCTGTCGTCTGCTAAGCCCTTAGCAGCTGCTCTTTTGTCATTGATAGCAATGGCAAAAGAGCAGAGTATGAGTGAATTCGAGCTATAAACTAGGAGTATTACGATGCCAGATTTAAAACAACTTTCTGTTCACTTACATATTATTTTTAAAATGATTAGACTTTATCGCAGACGAAATAAAACGTATTTTTCGTGAATGAAGATAAAAAAATTGACACAACAACCATCGTTTGTTTTAGAACAAAACGAAAAATAGAAATCGAATTAATTTGGAGGTTGAAGCATTAACAAGATTTCTAATGTGATAAATAAGTTACATCTTTAATTTATTTCAGCATGAAATTAAGTTTAAATATTAATAATTGAAAATCAATCCTAATATAAAAGTACATTTCAAATTTTAATTTTAAAAATGGTTTTATGAATGAAATGTCAGGACGGAAATTCCTACCTCACAGCTTGTGAACTACGCGGCTAATATCATAGTGAATATGGCGACTTTTCGACTGATGTCAAGTACTTTATCACAGTCACGGAAAATATATTTTCATTCAAAATAAAAATGTAATAAGTACGTTTTCTAAAATCTGGTGTCCTGATTTCCAGACCGATTTCATTCATACTTTCATGTTCCTTACACTGCTGTCAACTTCAACTATATATAGCAGACGACGCTTTTTCTTTAAAAAGTGATTTCGAGACAGTTTAAAAACACGAAATTATCTCAGTTTTTAAAAAAGTTTCTTCGCTGAGATTAATTTTTGCTGCAGCAAATCTTTCAACTGTAGATCAAAATTAATAATTCAAATCAACGATGTAAACTTCATGCTGTTTTTTTCTGTGAAAGTATTCAACATCATTCGACGTTCCGCAAACGTCGTAACTCCAAGTGATATCTTCATTGGTTAAACGTCAAAAGTCAATTTCCTTAGAAATTGTGAACAAAATTTAGGTCCACGCAATAAAAAACACGAAATATCACGAAAATCTTGAAAACGAAGGACATCGGACAAAAAAGAAGGACGGAAGGACAACCATCGAAAAAGAAGGACATGTACTTCCAAAGAAGGACGTCTGGTCACCCTACGGTTGCTTATTATTGAATATATGAGGGTAAATAACCCTTGAATATATGTTTAGGGCTTATATACGAAGGTAATTTATACTTTTGTGGAATCTATACTTACCCAGCAAAAAAGAAAGTATTGATACGAATTGAATTGAAAAGACTAAGACACCCTGCAAATCCCGCTTTGCGACAATGACGAATTGGACCTATGTGTCAATGCATGTAAATTCGTAAAGACGGTATTTCAATTTTGAATCTTTCTATACGTACAAATACAGTGCAAAAGTCTACATTCAGCGAATACCCTTCAATGCGTCAGCACGCAAACGCTTCAACATTGGTCAATGCGTCTGAATTCGTGAGAGTAAAATACACACTTGAATTCGTCCTAATGCGTCAAGGTGAATTTCAGCAAGTGTTGATTCATACAATTTAATCCGTAATAGGAGAACCAACGTGCAGGGCATATGGAATTTATTGTAAATGTTTAGTAAATTGTCTCGTAGCTCAGTGGCGGGTACTCTGGATTGATACACGAGGGATCGCTATTTCAAGTCTCGACGCATGCACTTTTTATTCATTTTTTTCTGATTGACCTGGACCACGCATTCATACGAATTCGCACGCATTCAATTCCTGCTGTCTCAATTCATCTAAATGCGTCTTAATGCGCTCGAACGAATCAGAAAACGGGATTCACGCGTATTACAAAAATTTTAATTCGCCCCAATCCGTATCAATTCTTTCTTTTTTGCTGGGTACAATGGGATATATAGTGAACTATAGTAAACCTAACCTCACTTTGCATGCGACAGTCAGAAAAGAATTTATCAACCTTTCACTAATGGTATATGATAAATATTGATAAAAAAGTTTGAGAAATATATTTTGTTATGTTGAGGAGGGATAAATGGAGCTTTATACTTATTAACAAAATTTCTTTCCTCGAAATTCGCATCTCATTGACAGAGGGTCTAGTACTTGGCTCGGTGCTGCCACCTAAGATTAGTTTTGCATCATGAACCTCATCCGGCCGACTTCGACCGCACGCCCTGAAAAATCTCACTTTTCAGAGTAAGCCCCCTTTCTTCGGCGCACGTCACATATGCTAACTTAACTGTAGGCGATATCTCTAGACAGACACTTTGGTCGCAATTTTTTCTGACTGTACGTATGTTTCTCCACTAGGTGGGTTATACTTTAACAGTAACAGTGATATGACATTATCTCGATAAATTATTACCTTAATTTAGACATATGCGTGTATTCATGTTCCATATAATTAGTTTTGACTTTGCTATTGGATCATTAGAAATATGCTTATATTTATATGTTATTAAATATACTTAATTATTTGATAGCGGTAGAGTCTGCAATTACAATGTCTCATTACCCGAACGTATGCTAAGTTATCAGTATTCTCTGAGTTCTTATTCTTTCATGGTAATATTTCAAGTATCTTGTGGTCTCTTTCTTACCGACCGTAGTAGAGTTAGAATATATAGGTTTAAACTCAGAGAAGATCGGTAATGCTATGGCTTGTAGTTGATGGAATATTAGCCTGACAGACGTAGGGTGAGGTGGGTCGCACGTAGCTAGGTGTTACATCAACAAAATTTAAATTCCGGGATGTAACAGGCGAGAAAAACAATTATTGTTCCAAAGACTTTTTACTTAGGTCTATATTTTTTCGTAAAATACTAATTATTATTTCCTCAAAATAATGTTTTAAATCCAAACATTTTTCAAAATGCAAAATTTAAAAATCTTAAATTTGTGCTGTTCTGTGGTAGGCGTGCATTATGGCCCGAAACACTTTTCACTCAGGTCTAAATTTTTTTGGGTAAAATACTAGTTTTTGTCTCAAAATAATTTTTTGAATCCAGAAGTTTTCAAAATGCGAATTTCAAGAATGTACGAGCGAAATTTCCAAGAGCCCACGGACTTTCTCGGTGAGTCTCCTTGCGATTTGCCTTTAGGCCATGCCTTCTGCGAACATTTAGTGGTGCGAACGTGTCAACAGGCAGAAGGCGTGGTCCAAGTGGTCTCAAGGAAAATCGCAAGAGACTCACCGAGAAAGTCCGTGAAGGCTTTTGGAAATAAAACAAGAGACGCCTGCGATATGCACCTGATAAATAGTCCATGCGTTAGTGTTAGTGTTAGTCTATATTCTTCCGTGAAAAATAATTATTATTTCCATAAAATAATTTGTGGAATCCTAAATTTTTTTAAATTTTAATTTCGAAAATCTAAAATTTGCACTGGGTTGTGCTAGGCGTACATTTTTCTGTGAAATACTAGTTTTTTTCTCCAAAATAATTTTCTGATTCCAACAATTTTTCGAAATTGATTCGCACGCTTTTTGCTCAGGTATATACCCAGATAACAATACGTGCCGGCACGCGATCGGCCCGACGGGCTGGATACCAGCGTGCCTGCTAAATGCACGCGACAGGACGGCAGATTCGGAATGCGACCGAAAGGCGGACAACGGCAGGCAACGGTCCGGCACATTAGATGCCCGTCGGGCTTGCAAGCGGCGAGGAACGACGGGCCTGCGATTTACACGACCGCTGCAGGCTGATAGTGCGAGTAGTTTGGGATCAAAAACGCGCATGCGCGTTTTGGAACAGCTGTTCTTGTCGTGTTTCATCTCGTGTGGCGTTCACACCCGTGAATTTTTGCTCGGATGTGTGCGATTTGCAAACAATAATTGTTATTCGTTCCAGATAAAATAGAAGAATAAGTAATCCACTTGTAAATGGAGTAATCCACTTGGGAAACGGAGTAATCCACTTGTATAACGGAGTTATACCTGTCATCGTTTGCGGTTTTTGGTATTGTTTTGGCTGTGTGTGGAACAAAAAATGTGTTAGCAATTTTTTGCTGTTGGTGTCCTTCAAATCAACAAAATTAGCAAATAGCACGAAAGGTAATGAAATTCTGCGTATAATAATATAAAGTTCAAGTTGAAAGAAAAATGTCAATATTATAAAAAGATATTTTTATAATATTGACATTTTTCTTTCAACTTGGACTTATTATACGCAGAATCTCGTCATTACCTTCCGTGATATTTTTATTTTATTTACAGAAGAAAAGATTTTTTCAATTTTAATCTACTCGCACACTCAGCCTGCATTTTACCGGATGGTAGCCTGCATTTTACCGGATCTAGTTCCTGCATTTTACCGGAGCATGGCCGGCATTTCACCAGACCGCGTGCGCCCGACTTCGTGCGGGCCATATAGACATCAATGGCGCGCGTATTGAGCTGCGCATGTACCGGCAGGTCAGTCTGGTCAATCAGCCCACGTGCCTGCTCATAGTATGCTACCGTGCCGGCATTTTGTTATCTGGGTATTTTTGGTTGAAATACTAGTTTTTATTTCCTCAAAATAATTTTTCAATCCAAACATTTTTCAGAATGCATATATCAAAAATATGAAAATTGTGCTGGGTTATACTAGGCGAGCAATCCAATAATTGTTTCAAACACTCTTTCTTAGGTCTATATTTTTTGATGAAAATCTAGTTTTTTTCCTAAAAATAATTTTTTGAATCCAACTTTTTTCAAAATGCGAATTTCAAAAATCTGAAAGTTGCACTGGCTTGTGCTAAGCGTGCAAAACCATTATCGTCATAAACTTTTTTTACTCAGGTTTGTATTTTTTGGTGAAATACTAGTTTACCTTTCCTCAAAATAATATTTTGAATAAAAAAAATTTCAAAATGCGAATTCCAAAAATCTGAAAGTTGTGATGAATTGTGTTAGGCGTGCCAAACCATTATGACCCTGGAAAGTTTTAATATTATTATTATTAGTTCTGGGTTGAGACCGAAACAGCCCCTGACGCTTGGGTAATCCCGTTGGGTGCCCATGTAAGCCTAAGCATGACCCCATAGCCCTCTCCATAAGGAGAGGACCGCAGCCACGCTATTGGCTGATATCTCTGACTCACTGATGCAGTAATTTCCTGTGAGTTTTAGACGTGTCCCCGCAACTGCAGGGCAGTAGCAAAGGATGTGAGCAGATGTCTCATTATCCTTTCCGCACAGACGACAGAGGGGACTTTCTGATAGCCCTATCTTATGTCTGTGATATCTTAAGTTCCCATGTCCTATGAACAGTTCTGTAGGGACTTTGATTTCATTCCTCCCGAGCTTGAGTATTTCCCCAGCTCGGTTGTAGTTAAGCTTTGAGCCCAAGAGTGTTTTGGCCTGTCTGCAACCAGAGACCAAGTCCCACTCATTCTGATGTTCCTCAGTCAGCCAACTGTATATACCTGATATACTCGCTCAGGTCCAGTAAAATTTCTTCCTGCAGCTAGCTATTTTTGATATTTATTTATTCGATATCTCATTGTCCTTGATAACACTGTGTCCAGGGATCCATAGCAGAGTGACTCGGTTTTCGGTCGCTAACGTATTTAGTGCCTCAAAGCATTCCCATACTAATAGCGACGCAGTCGTTGTTACATTCAAGGCCAATATATCAGCCCTGCTGTCTGAGCAGATACGGATGTTTCTTTTATTGCCGTACTCCTTTGCCTTGTAGGAACACTGGAGTACGGCCGTAATCTCGGATTATAGAACCGTGGCGTAGGAACCCATCTCAATTGTGAAGCCCATTCCATTCCTTCTACGATATGGGCCGGCTCCTGCAATCTCCTCGTTCCTGGAGCCATCTGTAAACCAGTTGTCTCCATCACTGGGCAGGTATGCGTTGCCGTTAACCCATTCCTACTTCGTGGACAGGCTAACTCGATACTTCTTGTCGAAGAGGTAGCGAGTGTCCATTTTATCCCTGGGCATGTTCAGAGTCGGCCTTCTCGCGATGTTGACTGGGATCTTCACTGCTGTCGAGATCCTTCTGTCATTCATCGAATTTAGCCTCCAGGCTGCCTTCGCAGCAACGGCCTTGATGGTAAGATGGAGGGGATCTAAGCCTATTAGTGCCCCCAGTGTCATCTTGGGTATCGACTTCGAGGCTCCAGTGACACCTCTCAAAATCAGTGCCTTGATCCTTCCTCGTCGAGACTTCACAGTGGACAGCTCGACCCTGCTCCACCAGACTACCGCCGCATAGGTTGATCTGGGTCGCAAGATCGCTGTGTAGATCCACATAAGTGTCTCCGGTTTCAAGCCCCAGCTTTTCCCTATGGCTCTCCTACAGAGCCATGTTCGTTCCATGACAGCTTCTTATCCAAATCTACTCCTAGATATTTAGCTCGTTCTTTGATTTCCAGTTGTTGTCCTCCAAGTTTCAGTGTACGCGTAGTTCCCCACTTGTACCTTCTGGTGAAAACAACCGCCTATAACGGTGAAAATCTAATTTTTTTCCTCAAAATAATTTTGTAAATAAAACAATTATTGTCCTTTACACTTTTTACTCAAGTCTGAGTTTTTTGGTGAAAATCTAGTTTTTTTCCTCAAAATAATTTTTTGAATCCAAAATTATTCAAAATGCGAATTTCAAAAATCTGAAAGTTGTGTTGGATTTTGCTAGGCATGCAAAACCATTATTGTCCTAAACATTTTTCACTCAGGTCTATATATTTTGGTGAAATACCAGTTTCTTTCCTCAAATTAATTTTTTGAATCAAAAATGTTTCAAAATGCGAATTTCGAAAATCTAAAATTTGTGCTGGTTTGTGCTAGGTGTGCAAAGCAATTATCATCATAATCGTTTTTCAGTCTGGCCTCTTTCCAGTGAAATACTAGTTTTTTTTCTCAAAATAATTTTTTGAATCTAAAATGTATCAAAAAGCGAATTTCAAGAATCTGAAAGTTGTGCTGGGTACCTTAAATTCGCTAAATTGAAAGCTCAATGCAAAACATTGTCAGACCATTGTTATAAAAAATTTATCAAGGACACGGAAAATTCGATCATCTCAAATCCAAAAAAGTTCTGGTCCTACATTAACTCACTAACTGAATGCAATAAAATACCGGATCAAATGTTCTTAGGAGACAAAAAAGTATCTTCCAGTGCCGAAATTGCCGATACTTTTGCTTCTTATTTTAAATCGGTCTATGCTCCAACACAAAAGCGTGCAATTTAATTTGACGGATTCCATTGATCTTCTCAATGTACCTATAGAAAGGGAAGAAATTTACCATAAGTTAATTACTCTTGATGTAACTAAGGGAGAAGGTTCTGATGGGCTGCCACCTGTCCTCTTGAAGTCATGCTGTGAGTCTTCAATTGAACCGTTGTTCATTATTTTCAATAAATCAGTAGTAGAGGGGATCTTCCCATTTGCATGGAAAAAAAGGAATAATAATACCAGCGTATAAAAATGGTAATCGAAATGATATAACAAACTACCGACCAATAACTATACTAAATTCCATTGCTAAAGTGTTCGAAAGTATCATTTGTGATGAAATTTATCTCGCTTCTAGCAATATTATCATCAACGAACAGCACGGTTTTCGGAGGGGGGGGGGGGCCAATTTTCACGAATTTATGTATCTTCACGCAATTCCTCAATAAAAACCTGGAGGAGGGCGTACGGGTTGATGCGATTTACACTGACTTCTCAAAAGCTTTCAATGAGGTTGACCATTGTACTCTTGTGACAAAGCTCAGGGTCCTGGGTTTGTCTGAAATGGTACTCTACTGGCTAACAAGTTATCTTACTGACAGACCGCATTCAGTTTATGTTGATAGGCAGTACCCGGAGATTTTTACAGCTACCTCGGGAGTACCACAGAGCTCGAATCTGGATCCCCTCATGTTCGTCCTATATGTTAACAATATCTGTACTGTATTCAAATTAAGTCTGTTTCTTTTTTTTGCTGAAGATCTTAAACTTTTTAAAGCTATTCGAACCCTAGAAGACGTTCTTAAAATTCAGAGTGATATTGATAGGTTGCAAGAATGGTTTTTGCTGACCGGAATGTTACTTAATGTTAAAAAATGCCTAGTACTATCATTCTTACGAAAAATATTAACAGCTAAACAACATTATTTACTGGACGGGGAAGTATTACAGAGGGTTACGCGGGTTCGCGACTTGGGACTCTTTCTGGACGAGTCACTTATGCTTAACGATCAAGTGTCAGAGGTGGCAAAAAAGACACTCAGGTCCTTGGGCTTTGTCACGAGAAATGCTTCAAATTTTAATAATCCGTTAACTCTAAAAACACTGTACTTCTCGTTAGTCAGACGACATTTAGAATATGCCTGAGTAATTTGGACACCCCCGTACCTCATTCATAAAATTAGACATGAATAAAAAATACAAAATAGATTTTTACCAATCCTAGTCGAAATGATTCTGTCTGATCCTTCGAAATCGATAAGAAGCAACATTCTGTTTAAAATCAACTACCATCGAACTAACTGTGGAAAAAACTTCGTTATCAGTAGAATTTGTAACGAGGAAAATTTATACGCAACAAATATTGACTTTTTCGACCGATCAGTGACGCACTTCAGAACCGAGCTCTATATAACGCTTAACAATTTGGCCCAAGTTGTGCTGAATAGTTCATGTAAAACATATGTATAAGATTAATTGATCACTGTACAAAGAGCTTGCCCGTTTATACTCAATAATTAAATAAATAAATAAAATAATGTTTAGATCCAAAATTGTTCAAAATGCTAATTTTAAAAATCTGAAAGTTGTGCTGGGTTGTGGTACGCGTGCAAAACCATTATCGTCCGGAACATTTCTTACTCAGGTCTACATTTTTTGGTGAAAGACTAGTTTTTTCCCCCAAAATAATTTTTTTAATCCAAAATTTTGCAAAATTCGAATTTCAAGAATCTGAAAGTTGTGCTGGATTGTGCTAGGCGCTAAAACCCATTATTGTCCCGAACACTCTTTACTCAGGTCTATATTTTTTGGTAGAATACTAGTTTTTATTTCCTCAGAATAATTTTTTGAATCCAAACATTTATCAGAATACGAATTTCAAAAATCAGAAAGTTGTGCTGGATTTTGCTATGCTTGCAAGACGATTATCGTCTTAGGCACTTTTTACTCAGGTCTGTATTTTTTGGTAAAATACTAGTTTTTCTTTCCTCAAAATAATTTTTTTAATCCAAAAATTCTTCAAAATGCGAACATTTTTCCTAATGCGAATTTCAAACATCTGAAAGCTGTGCTGGATTGTCCTAGGCGTGAAAAATCATTATTGCCCTTAAACCGTTTCAATCAGGTCTGTATATTTTGGTAAACTGCTAGTTTTTCTTTCCTCAAAATAGTTTTTTGAATCCAAACATTTTTCAAAATGTGAACTTCAAAAATCTGAAAGTTGTGCTGAATTGTCCTAGGCGTGCAAAATCATTATGTTTGTGCACACTTATTACACACGTCTACATTTTTTGGTGAAATACTAGTTTTTTCCCCCAAAATAATTTTTTGATTCCAAAAATAGTTCGGATTGCTAATTTAAAAAATCTGAAAGTTGTGCTGGGTTGTTCTAGGCGTCCAAAAAAATTATTGTCCTACAGACAGTTTACTCAGGTCTACATTTGTTGATAAAATACTAGTTTTTATTTCCTCAAATTAATTTTTTGAATCCCAACATTTATCAAAATGTGAATTTCAAAACTCTGAAAGTTGTGCTGGATTGTGCTAGGCGTTTAAAATCATTCTTGTTTTCAAACCGTTTTAATAGGTCTGTATATTTTGGTAAACTACTACCCAGATAACAAAATGTGCGCATGGTGCGCGCATGGTGGGGGCACGCGTGCGGATAAACCCGCATGACGTGCGCGCACCTGATCACGCAGGTGCGTCCTCAATTCAGGGTCATATCGCTCGCACGCCGTGCGACTCGCACGCGTGCGGGCAAAATGCGATTGCATTGTAAAGGATAATTCTTATATTTAAATGATATTGTTATTTGTAAAATTGAAAACAAATTAATTTTCTACAAAGCTTTTATTTAAATTCGAGCAATGTGATTGTTTGGATACAACATGTCCTGGAAATTAATTTTTCCAACTTATATCTTTGGGACTGAAAGGTTATCATTCACATTCTTCTGATCTGTACACTTTAAAGTGTCGACGTCCCTAATTAAATGAATGGGCTATAGCAAATAAACAAAATAAACACTATTCACGTCCATTCAAATTCACGAAATCCACTAAAGTCACCACATAAAACCGTCAACGGAATGGGTACATGTAAGTCCATTAAAAATTAAAGATGCATTTTTTAAATTCCTTACCAATTTGATTTTAAACTTTACACAATACAAATCATGAAATTCAGACTACAAATTGAAGTTACGCATATAAAAAATATTTAAAATTGAAAAATAATGAATTCCATAATATTATTATTAAAAAAATTATTACACTGCGATGTAAGAATGTTACTTGGTGTAATAATTTTTAAAATTATTTTTTGCAATACCCACCTCAAAAATTGACTTGACGTTTTCATACTTCTAAATTGTGCCTGAAGGAACTTATTTGACCAGACTGTGTGCGAACAATTTTCACGAATGCGCAGTTTGAAGATGGCTTACTTTAGGCACTGGTGAAAAAGCTGCGCATGCGCACTTTCGAAATAAGGTACTTTAGACACTGGCATAGGTAACTTTGAACACTGGCGTTGGTATCTTCTTGAAATAAATTAAAATTCAACTCGGACAAATCTCCTAATGATTGCCCACGGCCAAAGAGCATACGCGCCAACATTTTTTTTGAATAATTTTTTTTCAAAAATTTTTTTCACAAATTTTTGTTCACAAAAATTTTTTCTTCAACAAATTTTTATTTCGAATATTTTTTCTTCAAAATTTTTTCTTTAAACATTTTTGATTTCAAAATTTTTTTTCAACAAAATTTCTTTACTTCACTCTATGCAATACAAAATTAGTGTTTTTCGTTACCTCCTCCTAAAACAACTTATTCGGACGGGCTTTGCAAAAAATAGCG
>CAKNXH010001689.1:0-57405 GCA_932178445.1 Andricus quercusramuli | reverse complement strand
TAAAAATGTCACATAACGGTGCAAAACAATTATTGCCCTACGGACTTTTTACTGAGGTCTACATTCCATGGTAAAATACTAATTTTTATTTCCTCAAAATAATTTTTTGAATCCAAACAGTTTTTAAAATGCGAAGTTCGAAAATCTGAAAGTTGCACCGGATTGTGCTAGGCGTTTCCATTATTGTCCTAAACACTTTTCACACAGGTCTATATATTTTCCGTAAAATACTAGTTTTTTTTCTCAAAATAATTTTTTGAATCCAAAATTGTTCAAAATGCGACTTTCGAAAATTTGAGAGTTGTGCTGTGTTGTGTTAGGTGTGCAAAATAATGATGATTTTGGACACGTTTTCCTTAGATCTATATTTTTTTATAAAGATCTAATTTTTTCTTCAAAATAATTTTTTTAATCCAAATTTTTTCAAAATGCTAAGTTTGGAAATCCAAAAGCTCTGCTGAGTTGTGCTAATTTCAAATCTCAAAAATCTGAAAGTTGTGCTGAATTGTTCTAGGCGTGCAAAACCATTATGGTCCTAAACACTTTTCACTCAGGTCTAAATTTTTTATTGAAAGACTAGTTCTTTTCGTTAAGGGTATGTGACACAGCCAAATACCTACATTGCCGACCTCACTTTTTCAATTTTCCGAATTTTTTTTTGAATCTAAGAGCTTTTTTTGTAAATAAAATTTCGGGCTGAAACTTTGGAAAATGTATGAGAAGACAATAAACTACGTTTATGTACCTTATTCGAGGAAGAACTTCGCGAAAAATTATTTTCGAAGAAATTAAAACTGGGTGCATTTTTTGAACCTAAGAACTTTTTTTATAAGTAAAATATCGGCTTCAAACTTTGAGAAATGCAAGAGCTGACAGTAAAGTACGTAAATGTACATTATTTGAGTATAAAAGATGCAAAAAGAAAAATTCCAACTAAGTGTCAACTCCGGTTCCGCTTGCCAGTTCGGTCGGTATTTTTGCGATGGGCACGACAATGCGAAGTCTGGCGGCCACTAATCGAGGCTCTATCAGCTGACTCGTCTACATCTGAAATATGGGGTCCACGCTGTCAAAGATTGATGATGCGCTGTTCTTACAATAATATAATATTTTTTGAAAGTTGTGTCCAGCATAAAAGTTGAGTGAAATATGTTGTTTCAATGTTGAATTATGTAAGTATTGAAATCGCTATTGGCCTCGTTCAGTGGCCGCCAGACTTCGCATTTTCGTGCTCATCGCAAATACCGACCGAACTGGCAAGCGATGTTGACATTTAGTTGGAATTTTTCTTTTTGCATCTTTTATACTCAAACGATGTACATAAACGTACTTCACTGTCGGCTCTTGCATTTCTAAAAGTTTGAAGCCGATATTTCACTTATGAAAAAAGTTCTTAGGTTCAAAAAATTGAAAAAATGCACCCAGTTTTAATTTTTTCGAGAATAATTTTTTGCGAAATTCCTCATCGAATAAAGTACATAAACGTAGTTTATTGTCTTCTCATACATTTTCCAAAGTTTCAGCCAGAAATTTTATTTACAAGAAAAGTTCTTAAATTCAACAAAAAATTTTGAAAATTGAAAAAGTGAGGTCGGTAATGTAGGTATTTGGCTGTGTCACATGCCCTTAAAGTAATGTTTTCAATCCAAGATTTTTCAAATACGAATTTCAAAAATCTGAAAGCTGTTTACTCAGGTCTATATTTTTTGGTGGAATACTAGCTTTTTCCACCAAATAATTGTTTGAATCCGACATTTTTAAAAATGCGAATCTCCAAAATCTGAAAGTTGTGCTGGGTTTTGCTAGGCATGAAAAACAATTATTTTTCTATAGACTTTTTACTCAGGTCTACATTTTATCGTAAAATACTAGTTTTTATTTCCTCGGAATAATTTTTTGAATCCAAACATTTTTCAAAATGCTAATTACAAGAATCTGAAAGTTGTGCTGGATTGTGCTAGGTGTGCAAAACTATTATTGTCCTGAACACATGGCAATCAGGTCTATATTTTTTTTGGTAGAATAGTAGTTTTATTCCTCAAAAAAAATTTTGGAATACAACATTTTTCAAAATGCGATTTTCAAAAATCTTAAAGTTGTGCTCAATTATGCTAGGCGTGCAAAACTATTATTGTGTTGTAGGCCAACAGCCTACACTGATAACCTCTGGAAATAAAAAACTGTCTACCTGACTTTTCACTCAAGTTTTCTTTTGAAAACTTGAGTGAAAGGGGGCCTGCGTGACAAATTGTCGATTTCAAGATGTTTTTAAAAGACGAGCTTGCTCACCCACCGTGAGTGATAACCATTAGCGGAATTTGCCTTCTCTCACAATGCTGCCAAGTAACGACCGAAAAATCCCCGTACTCACACAAACAGCACGTGATCACGTGCTGGCTGCCGTGCTACGCTTCCTTAGCCGGCACGTTCACGGTACGTTCAGCACGTATGCCAATGATGCCTCTCTCACTCCCAGCAAAAAGAAAAAGAGTTGATACGTATTGGAGCAAATTAACAATTTTGTAATGCGCGTGAATCCCGTTTTCTGATTCGTTTGAACGCATTGAGACCCATTCAGATGAATTAAGACAGCGCGAATTGAATGCGTCTGAATTCATATGAATGCGTGGTCAAGGTCAATTAGAAAAAAAATTAATTGGAAGTGCATGCATCGAGACTTGAAACAGCGATCCCGCGTGTATCAGTCCAGAGTACCCGCCACTGACCTACGAGATAATTTACTAAACATTTACAATAAATTATATATGCCCCGCACGTTGGTTTTCCTGTTACGGATTAAATTGTATAAATCAACACTTGCTGAAATTCGCCGTGACGCATTGGGGCGAATTCAAGTGTGTATTTTACTCTCGCGAATTCAACCGCATTGGCCAACTTTAAGGCGTTTGCGTGCTGACGCATTGAAGTGTATACGCTGACTTTAGACTTTTGCACCGTATTTGTACGTATAGAAAGATTCAACATTGAAATACCGTCTTCACGAATTTGCACGCATTCTCACATAGGCCTAATGCGTCATTGTCACAAAGCGGGATTTTTTTCTGTCTCTTTCAGGCTCATTGGAAAACACAGCCGGGAATCTCAAACGGCGGATAGGAAACAAACTTTATAAAATTTAAAAAGTTCCATTCTTTGAAAATATTATTATATTTATCTAATAGCACGAAATACATTTCTAAAGAGAAGGGCAAACAGTTGTTTATTCTTTTAAATTTATTTGATCTCACCAACACAACTCAAATTTTCAGAAAAATGCCAGATCGGCCTTTCCGGTTAGGTTAATTTAAATAATTTAATTCAATGGATATATGTTTATATATACGAGTATATATACATATATCGATGTTAGGACTGAACTGTATATTTTGTATTCTTTCTAGCTAGCGTTAATCACCCTTATAACTAACCATGTCTTTCTCCACTGTATGATTTAATTGCATATTAATTTTTAACCTATATTATAACGGTTATTCAGAGCTTTGAATTTTCCATATATTCTAATTGTTTAAATTGTAAAGGATTAATATTATTAAACAATAACCCCGAAAAACTGTTCTAATTGACATAGCTTCATCCCGTTTGCAGGCAATTGAAGCCCTATTTATACTGATTAACCTAATTAAGTTTAATTAATTTTTCAGCTATTGTTTATATTTTTAAAATGCTAATTAAAACTCTGTACAAATGAGGGGTATTTTGAATTTAGCATGACGAAGACGCTCGGGGTCCGAGGTAGTGCGAACGGTGGGCAGTCCCCACCGCTCGGCTGCGATCCCATTGCCACCGTTTGGCCAATCAACGCGCTAGCCGCAGCTCGAACCGCCGCCTCGAGCTCTTGTCCTGGGCTGCCTGCGTGCAGCGAGCGGACCAACAAGTCAATCGAACTTCGATATTTGATCTGAGAAGCCAGCGTCCGCTTTTTAGTAAAATACTTTTTTTTTTCCTCAAAATAATTGTTTGAATCCAAAAATTTTGAAAATACGAATTTCAAAAATCTGAAAGTTGTGCTGGCTTTTGCGAGGTGCGCAAAACAATTCTTGTTCGACACACGTTACACTCAGGTCTAAATAATTTGTTGAATCCAAAATTTTGCAAAATGCGAATTTGAAAAATCTAAAATTTGTGCTGGTTTGTGCTAGGCGAGCAAAGCAATTATTGTTTTCTATACTATTTACTCTGGTCTATAGTTTTTGGAGAAATACTAGTTTTTTTCTCAAAATAATTTTTTGACTAAAAAATATTCCAAGATGCGAATTTCGAAAATCTGCAAGTTGTGCTGGATTGCGCGAGGCGTGCAAAACCATTGTTGTCCTACACAATTTTCACTCAGGTCTACATTTCTTGGTAAAATACTAGTTTTTCTTTCTTCAAAATAATTTTGTGAATCCAAAATTTCTCAAAATGCGAATTTCGAAAATCTGAAAATTGCGCGAGGCGTGCAGAGCCATTATTATCCTACACACTTTTTACCCAGGTCTATATTTTTTGGTAAAGTACTAGTTTTTATTTCCTCAAAATAATTTTTTGAATTTAAAATTTTTCAAAATGCGAATTTCGAAAATCTGAAAGTTGTGCCGGATTGTGCTAGGCGAACAGTTGTTGTGTGTGCCTAGCACAACTTAGTGCAAATTTTAGATTTTTGATATCGCATTTTGGTAATTTTTTACTCAAAAAATTATTTTGAAAAAAACTAGTATTTCAGCACATGTTTTAGATTTTCGAAATTTGTATTTTGAAAATTTTTGGATTCACAACTATTTTTGCGCAAAGGAAACTAGATTTTCATCAAAAAATGTGGACCTAAGTAAAAAGTGTACACGACAATAATTGTTTTTTACGCCTAAAACAACCAAGCATAGCTTTCCGTTTTTCGAAATTCACATTTCGGAAAATTTTGGATTAAAAATTATTTCAAGGAGCCAAAAAAACATTTTCACAAAAACATAGACTCATGTAAAAAGTGTATAGGACAATAATTGTTCTCCATGCGTATCTTGATCCAGCACAAGTTTCAGATTTTCGAAATTCGGAATTTGAACAATTTTGGATTCAAAAAATTATTTTGTATAGGACAATGATACGAAGCCTCCATTCACTATGAGCCTATGTTCTGATAGCGCCCTGTATGCTACTATTCTCTATGCTTAATCACAGCGCATAATTTTATACACGGCACTGTCAGCATATAGACTCATATTGAATGGGGGCGTCGAATTGTTTTGCACGTCTAGCACAACTTTTAGATTTTCGAAATTAGCATTTTGAAAAAGTTTAGAATAAAAAATTGTTTTGAGGAAATAACTAGATTTTTACCAAAAAAATGTCGACCTGAGTAAAATGTGTATGAGATAATAATTGTTTTGCACGGCTAGCACAAGCCAGCACACCAGTCAGATTTTCGAAATTCGCATTTTGAAAAATGATGGATTCAAAAAATTATTTGGAGGAAAAAAGTAGTATTTCACCAAACAATGTAGACCTGAGTAAAAAGTGTTCAGGACAATAATGGTTTTGAACGCCTAGCAAAATCCAGAACAACTTTCAGATTTTCGAAATTCGCATTTTGAAACATTTTTGGATTCAAAAAATTATTTTGAGGTATAATGACAAAGGCTTCACTCCAAAATTTTCGCAAAATTTATTCTAGTCTAACTCTTATAGAAAGTCCCTAGTTCAGGGAGAGGGATTCGTGGCGGCGAGAGAAGTGCTTCAAATTTTAAATTTTGCAAAAAATAGTAAAACAGTGGAAACTTTAATTACATTGAAAAATTAATTGATACATAAAGAAAAAGTGAATATACAAAGGGGTCTAGACACGAACCATGACTGCCCCTTTTATCTACTCAGATTGAAACAAAAGAATTTGCAAACCGGTAATGCCGGCCGGCACAGGATGGATGCTTCCGTGTCTTGTGACAGGTATCAGGTCTGGCATGGCCTGGTATTTTACGAATAATCCTTCTAGTTTGGATTATTTTTGGCCTATAGATTAATATCCGTATGGGTCCCATAATCGTATGTAGTGTGGCACGACAGTGGATGAGTGCGGTCAGCTTGGCCAACTGAGGTGGTGCGGGTGGCATAGTGCGTGATGTGGGTGATTAGAATTGGTGGCAGTGTTTTTCCCTGCCGGTTTTTCTCAATAAAAAGTGGACTCGGCGATTCCGGAGATCGCAGTTGGACGTCAGATCCTCTTTACCTTATGACTCCAGGTACCTAATCTAACCGATAGTCCCTTGCCATATTATTAGATCCATGCTCAAAAATTAAGTTTTCCTCACTTATATAACAAGTCAGTAGGCATTTAGAGGGCTATTTTATGTTAAAACACCAAAATTGATTACCAATACATTGTATTTTACTGAAAAGAAGTGTAACTTACATGAAAATAAATTTTTTTCACTTGAGAACCCTTTTTTCGCAAAAATCAGTATTTTTTCTGACCACCTTTCGCAGCCAACACAGCTTCAACGCGACGAGGTATACTGCTTATACAATTTTGAATTTTTATCTGATCTCTGGGTTGTGTTTCCAAGTATCAGTAAGTATCTTGATTAACTCTTGCTTAGTCTTAGGGGCTTTCATCCTAACTTCAGATGTCAAAAACTCCCAGACTTTCTCGATAGAGTTCATGTCGGGAGAATTTCCTGGCCGGTCGAGAATATCCACTTTTTTTTAGGTAAAAATGTTCTAATCTTTTTTGCACGATGGCATGGCGCACCATCATGCATAAAAATAGGCTTCTCTCGTTTCTTGAACCATTTTTTCACTCGAGGGAACAGCCGGGTTTCCAAATCTCCCTGGTACTTTTCGGCATTTATTGTACCTAATTCGACAACATAAAAGGCCCCTGGTCCCTTATTAATGATTACTGATTGTGCCGACCTTGGGTGTCGTGGACTAGCTCCATAGGATCAGTTCACTGGTCCCAATTGGAGACCATGATGTCCGTCGGAATGATGCAAGAGGTGGTCATAGATTTGTACTGCTTGTTTTTTAAGCCAGAATGCTTTCTTTTCTTCGTAATCAATCGAGGTCACCCCACAACTACGTGTTCGTGCTTGCTTCGCTTTCTTACGATGGTGGGTTCTCCATGCCCAACTTGAGTGCAGGCATCAACTTTTTTCAGCTGGTGCTAAGACATTACCTGAGTTGAAGCATCCATTTTACTGTAACAAAAAGAAATAAATTTTGAAATGTATGCGGGAGAGCGTATTTTTACAATATGCACGTGATCTTAAAATGTCCCGGCTCACTGGCAGTGGCCCAGGTTAAGGTAGACTGGTACCTTCTAATCTCATTGGCATGGAACATTCCCCTCTCTACACCGTTTCTCGGGTCCATTACGACGTAGGTTACCTGTCTCACTACTTTCTTTACTTGGTAGGGACCCTCGAAGACTGCCATAAATTTAGCTGTGCGTTTTAGGAATTTTTCCGATAGGTTACAAGCTTTTATCAGCACCTTCTCGTTCATCCAGTATGTGATAGGTTTTTTCAGTGAATTGTGTTTTCCCGCTCTGCTCAACCCTTTTTTCTGGATAGAATTTATCGTCAGTGTCAATTTCTCTTTATAGCTCCATTCTCCGGTTTCTGTACGTTTTTGGATCCATGTTCTCCAGAAGCGGGAAGGTTTCTTTTTTTACATTAGTTCCATTGGCGTGAATCCTGTCGTTTCGTGGTGGATTTCGTTTCTGATATTTTATACAGTTTGTAGTTTATCTTACCACGCAGAATGCTTATGGTCTTGTAGCAAGATACAGAAGAATTCTGACAGTTCCCTATTTAATTGTTCGACCATATTCGCCTGCGGATGCCTGATTGATGTAAGCGTATGTTCTATACCTTCCTTTCTTAACTTTTCTCTCCAGGTCTTATTCGTAAATTGTGTTCCGTGATCCGTGACGATTCTTTTGGGTTTTCCTATTTGAAGAACAAAGTTTTCGAATATTTTTGTGATAGTAGCTTGAATTGTTTGTTTCCCTCGGGCATATAGCTTGATATACTTTGTGAATCTATCCAGTACCGCGAGTAAATATCGGGATCCAAACTTTCAACTGGGCAATGGACCGTGGAAGTCGATAAATACGGCCTCCAGAGGTTCTGTAATTATAATTGTTTGGGAGAGGGTGAAACTACTTTAATCGTAATTTTTTTTCTCTGACAGGTTCACAGGATCTGATGGTTTTTCTGATAACCTTGGCTAAATTTGGAAGGAGGAAATCTTCGCTTCGGTTGCAATCCTTATTCAGGGTGTCCCAGACTCAAGTGTCCGGACTTATATAGCCATATAAAAATGAAAAAAATAAATAGAAAATTCCTTTTCCAAAAATCAGTTGAATTTTTAGTTTTTCAGTAATAAAACATTTAAGCTGGACCAATCAGGAGCGCCGTATAAACAGCCGTGTGTCCGTGAACCAGATTTCAACGCAGTGTTATCGAAGTGAGCGCAGAGGTGGGGTTAACGACGGGAGAACACTACGTTGGAATCCCGTTCACGCACACACGGCTGTTTATACGACGCTCCTGATTGGTCCAGCCTAAATGTTTTATAACTAAACAACTAAAACTTCAACTGATTTTTGGAAAAGGAATTTTCTATTTATTTTTTTCATTTTTATACGGCTATATAAGTCCGGACACTTGAGTCTGGGACACCCTGTATAGGCATTCCTCAATGTACAAGCAGTTCTCGGTATTAGCTATTTTTTCTATGATTTTTCTAAGCTTAGGATCTTCTTTTTGACTCTTTTTCAGTTCCAAAAACTTGTCTCTGCAACTTTTTGTGCGTTTGTTCGCTAGGTCGTAAATTGCAATGCGTTTATCCCTAGTCTCGAGCTGTTCGTAGTCGTGGGTGGTCTATCTACTGAGCGCGTCTACGATGATATTCACCTATCCGGGACAGTACTGAAATTTTATGAAGTAATTTTGGATCGCCATGATCCACCTTGTCAGCCAACCTCTTAGTAACCAAGAGTTCTTTTTCTGTAGTAAAGTACGCTACTTCTGCGCCTTTTGAGGTGCGACTCCCACAGGCAACGATTTTTGTCTCACCATGCTCAACGCGTTGGTAGAGTACTGCTCCTAGAGCGTCAACACTCGCGTCAGTCTGTGAATAAAAGGCTTTTGCTGGATCGGGAAAATAGAGCATGACTTGAGAATTGAATAATTTTTTAATTCTCTCAAATGCTATGTGGTGTTTTTCTTCCCGCTTCCATTTAATTCTCTTTTTTAAAAGTTCTAGGACGGATACTAGCTCTACTGAAAATTTTTCTGTAAATTTTGCGCTGAAATTGCTCTAAAAAAGTAGTCTCGACTCGTTGGAATTCACATTTGTTAAAGTTAAGGGTTATGTCATGTTTTCTAAATCTTGTGACGCTGCTTTCTCTGTTGATGGAATTTAGCGTCCTCATTAGCCGCAAATATCCTGCCCTGATTAGAGAAAACTTAAAAATTCGCTTTAAGTTAGGCGCCAGTCCTTTCTTGGGACAGACTAAACAAAATTGATTCCCGGAATTTCCAAAACGCGCTTCAAACAGCAAGGTAGTTTAAAGTTTATACTTAGCAACAAAATAACTCAAAAATTGTCCTCCGCAGGTCAAGAATATGAAACACTCATTTTCAAACCACACAATTCCTAATCTGTAAATTCCCAAATAAGCGACATGAACGATAATCGATAAAGAGAAAGAAGAGCGACGCGAATACAAAACAATAAAATAAAGCAAAGCAAAATGAAAGGGAAAATTAGGGCAGTGACTAGAACTCAAACGGGATGGTTAGCTCAGCCTCTAAATGAGGATAGATACTGGTAGAGGGGTAGGGTTTTAATGAATTGACAAAAGTCAATATAAAAATTAAATTAAAGCTGATTTATTATATTCCAGGGACTCAGTTATAGGATTATTACGATATGAACCGAGGTTTCAATTACAAATTCCTCAGCATTACAAAATTAATTTCAATAATTTTCAAACTCTATGACATTAACTTTCTTTTTAAATTCAAATATGGGTTGACAAATTGAAAAAAATTAGGGAAGGATCTAAAAGGATATTATTCCAAGAAAGGGGAAGGGAGGTTTGCTTTATAAAATATATTCTTGGGCGATACTAAATAGTGTAAAAGGCGGGGGAGTGATTTCTAATTATACAATTTTAAGGGAAACTACTAAGAACTTGTAAAAATATAAAACAATATGAAACATTTCGAGGTTAAAACGGAATTAGGGTTTCAATAGTCAGAGGGGAAGGGGAGTAATCTCTACTTATACAATTCTGAAGATAAACTTCTAAGAACTTGTAACAATATAAAACAATATAAAACATTTCAAGGTAAAAACTGAATTAGGGTTTCAATAGTTAAAGGGGAAAGGGAAGTAATCTCTATTTATACATTTTTGAGGGAAAACTTCCTCATTTAACATGTTTACGATAGCTCAAATGAAATATAGTGGCACATGATTCTAGACACCGGCACTCCGTCAAAATAGTTTATAGGCTCACTATAAAAATACAAAGCACAATTGTTATAAAAATGTTATGATTTTGCCAAGGAGTTAAATAATAATAAAAAAATATAAAGATAACTGTAACCATAGACATTAATACCTTGGCTAAACCATAAAAAAGGATCAAGATCCTACCTCATCACAACAGCCTAATAATGGATCGTTGACGAGCACGTGGTTCACACCTTGAGTTCACAAACTAGAATGGTATACCCGAATCTACGCTATGCTGTCGCGATGAACAGTCATTGATGGGAGAGGTAATAAGTGTCCTGCGCAGAGGACTAATTTCAATTGCTACGGTCAAGAGAGGGATCATCGAGCAAACTCGCTTTCCATAGGTCTGCCCTGTCGCTTCTTCTTCTCTTCGTTGCATCTTCCTTTAACTCGTTGAACCAAGCCATCGACCAAGAATCTTTCCTTATTCTCGAGAAGCGGTAAAGTCCTTGGGAGGTCGAAGCCAACAAGAATGGCCAAATATACCCCTGTGCGAGAATTGGAGAACGCAAATCCTTGCTTCGAACGGCAGCTGTAATTTTGGACTCCATGACCCCCAAAACAAGATATAAGAGAGACGACATCAACAGCCAGGAATAAAAAATAAAATACGTAAAGTGGCGAAATTACCTAGTTTGTCAGTATTCAAGCTGGTAATCGCCTTGGTTCATCTTCACCAGAGAAATGTCGTGGATCTCAGACAGCCAAAGAGAGAGAAGATACTAAAATCCACGAGGGAAAGCCAGAAGAAGAATACGCTGAAGATCACAAGACAGAAGAAGCCTTGCCAGGTTGGAGATGACGACAGATCCTAGTCGATGACACAATGTAAGGTGTCGGAGAGCTTCAAGATTCGCCACTCGAAACTGCAAAATTCGAAGGCTCTTCTTCTTCTTTATTCATGATGTGTCCTCTAAGGGTTTACATGACTTCCTTTCCTTACAAGACCATGTACAAACTTTATATTATCTTATCCTGACTATTTACAAATATTTACAACTATTTACATCAACACTTAAATCTAGCTCCTTACTTCTATATCAATAGCGCAATTTTACTATCGGAAGAGTGAGCGAGCGATCGAAAGCGAGAAAGCGAGAGAGCGAGTGAGAGCGAGTGAGAGCGAGCGCATCCGCATCTTAATCTACTTATACTATTACAGCATGTCTACATGTAACTACTTACAGGTCTTTACGCTTCTAATCTATGCGACTTCCGTTTACTTTTTCCTTCACTTGCACTTCTCTTCTATCTCATTCTCATTTTATAATTTTTCCACATCCATTCTTTCATTCTTTCTCATTCGCCCCTCTAGCCCCCTCCAACTCCTTCATCCACTCCTCACCCATTCCAGCCTCCCGTAGAATCTTTACCACATTCTTTTGCCAGCTTCGTTTATCTTCCATGCCTCTCCTACATCCTTCCCATACATGCTCCCATGTTTCCTCCTCTCATTCATATATTCTGCACTTTCTGTTCACTTCCTTTTCCCAATACATACCCTCCTTTACCTCGTTTCCCAATCTAAATCTTGCTATTCTGGTCCAGCTTCTATTTCCCCATCCCTTTTCTAAATACTTTGGTACTCCTTCCTTTTTTATCATCATATACCATTTATTATATTATGATTCCTCAATCATCCCCCATCTTTCTATTAATTGTCTTTCCCTCTCCCTTTTTTCCACTTCTTCATAGTTGACTCCAGTCCCGTCTTCTATATCTCTAGCCTTAAAGAACCCCTTCCTTTCTTCTTCCCATCTTGTTAGTTCTACCGCCCTCCCTCTCCTTTTTCTACCTATTTCAAACCCTTTTTCGCTAACTCCCCTCCCTTCCCCTCCCTTAACTTTGTCTCAAATTGCCATGCTCTCTTACACGCTCTAGTCCTTAATTTATCTCTCTGTGCTTCTTCTCTCACCATATATCCAGGCGTCCTCCAGTCTACTCCTAGCGTCCACCTTATATACCTTTCTTGTAAACTCTCAATCTCTTTTCTTTCCTTCCATCCCGATATCTCCGCTAAATAACCTAATATCGGCCATACCAGCGTATCAAATAACCACATTCTCCTTCTCCAATCTTTCTTGAACCTTCTTTTTCCTATTCCTTAAATCTGTTTCATTATCCCTGCCGTTTTTTTTATCCTTTCTCTTATATGATCTCTATGATCTCCATTTTTTTGCAAGGTGTATCCCAAATATTTTAACCCCTTTACTTCTTCTAACTTTACTCCATTCCATCTCCCAGCACATTCTTTCTTTCTTCCTCCTCCTTTTCTAAACCTCATTATCTTTGTCTTTTCTACATTTACATTCAATTTTTTCTCATCTAAGTATTTCTCCAATCCTGTAATTAAGCCTGTCATCCCTTCTTCATCCTCTGCCATCAACACTATATCGTCCGCGTATGCCAGTGTATATATCTTTTCTTTTCCAATCCTAACTCCTCCCCATCCCTTTCTCTGCATTTCTTCTTCTAGGTCTGAGATTAATATATTAAATAAAAGTGGGCTCAGAGAACATCCTTGCCTTACTCCTCTAACTAACCAGAAACTGTCTCCCACTTGCTCTCCTACATTTACTCTGCTGTTTGTCTCTCTGAAAATTTCCGATACTCTCTTTATTAAGCCCTCTCGTATACCCTTTTTCACCATAACTTTTTCTATCTCTACTCTGTCCAATGAGTCGGAAGCCGCCTTTAAGTCCATGAATATTGCTATCATTGTCCCTTTCTCCCTTTTAATCCTTTTATTTATCAGATAATTCAGAACATATATGTTGTCCATAACCCCCATTCCTTTTCTAAGCCCTGTCTGATTCGGTGGCTCTATCTTTTTTTCCCCAACTTCTTTCTTCAATCCCTCTGACAAAACAATTACATATACATTATACAATGTTGGCATTAGCGTCACACCCCTATAATCTTTAACCTCCTCCCCTTTGCCTTTCTTCACTATGGGTACCACTACTCCTTCTTTCCATAACTCTGACCACCCCTCTCCTCTCCATACTCTATTACACATTTTCCATGCCCATTCCTTTAGTTCTCATTCCTCATCTCTTTCTCTACCATATTTCGCTCCTTTCCTAACTTTTCTCTCTACACCTCCTAGCGATTCCATAAAATATTTTTTCCGTTCTACCATTTCAATATCCTGGTTTACTCTTTTTCTTCTTTTTCTCTCTCTATTTACTACCTTCCAAACCTCTTCTTCCGTCCTAGCCTTCTCCACCTCTTCCTGAAATCTTTTATTCTCCTCCTCTTTCTTTTGATCACACAACTCAGTATACTCCTCTTTTTTTCTCCTATATTCATCTCCACTACTTTTTTCTATTCTCCATTTTCTTAATTTCTTTCTGACCTCCTTCTTTTTCTGTTTACATTCCTCATCCCATCCACTTCTATTCCCTCCTTTATTAACTTCTCTTTTGCTTGTGCACTCTAATCCTCTGTTTATTTCTCCTATCATTATTTCTATCTCCTCGTCCACATTTCCCTCTCCCATGTTGATATTTTCGAGCTTTTCTTTAAACTGTTCTGTTCCTTCCATTGTCCAATCCCCTTTTCCTGCTCCTTTTACCTTTGCTTCCTTTTTATCCATATTGTTATTACTTTTTTCTCCCTCTAATGTCACTATTATAGGAAAGTGATCTAAATCTATATAATCCCCCACCTCTAGTTTCATGACCTTCTATCTTACCTCATCATCTACTATCACATAATCAATTACCGTTCCCCTTTCTTCTCCATTCCCTTCCTCCTCTATCTCCTGTTCTCGCATTGAAATCCACTCCTATTATAAGCCTAATATCTTCTTCATTTTCTTCCATCATTTCTTTCATCTCCTCTAATTTCTCCTGCATATCACCGTTCACATAAACCCCCACTATCTTCCACTTCTCTCCTCCCATCTTCACCTCTTCTACTATTAATCATTATATTCTTCCTCTTTGCATTTTGGACATGCCATTTGTAACCTCTTGGTAACCTTTCCCTTACTCTTTCCCATCCCTTTTCATCGAGCCACGTCGCCGTCATTACTACTACATCCCATTGTGCCAAATTTCTCATAAACTCTCTCTCCTTTCTCTCCAATCCTGCTATATTCCGGTAACATATCCTCCATTCTTCCCTACCTTCGTTTCTTCTCTCTCTTTGCTTCTTACTGTTACTATTTCTTATTTTTCTTCCTCCCGTTCCTTTCTCTCGTAGTTTCCCGGCACCTCATTTCTTACTATCTCTTCCCTTTCTTCATCCCGATCTCACCATACTCCTTCTAGCTGTATTCTGTCATACTCAACCCACGTTCTTTTTCTCTTACTTTTTTCCTCTTCCGCTATTTGCCGTAACTTATACTGCATATTCCTTTCTACCCACGTGAAATCATCCTCTATTCTCTGCGAGCTTTCATATAACAACCTCTTCTTTGTCATTACTTCCCTTTTATGTTCCCATTCCTTTAGCTTCACTAGTACCATTTTTTCTCCTCTTCGCGTTTCCTTTCCTACACTTCGCATTTCCTCTATCTCTACTTTAGCATCTATCCTTTTTAGAACATTTTCCACTTCTTCTTTCAATTCCTTCCCTTCTAATCTTAGACCCTTTATCACTATGTTTCTTTTTCTTTCTTCTCTTTCTTTCCTTTCTAATCTTCTTTCTATTTCACTTATCCTTTCCCTCTCATTATTCCCACTCTCCCCGACACCAAACTCCCGTTTTGATTTTTCAATCTTCACTATCCTACCTTCTAATTGTGCTACCTCTTTATTATGCTTATCCTGTTTTTCTGATCTTTGTTCTAAAATCTGCATCCTTTTTTCTAGATTTTCCCTAACTTTTTCCCATTTTCGCATCTCTTTTCTAAGTTCGGCCATTTCTTTCCTAATTTCTTGTTTTATTTCCTCTCCTCTTTCTTCCTGCCGTTTTTCGTTCATCTGTATTACCTCTATCATCATTTGACGCAATTCTTCTGACTTTAACTTTTCAAATTCAACCGGCCCTCTGTTCTGATCATTTTAGGTGTTTTCAGGGTGGATTCTACTTCTACCTTGTCTTCGCTACTTCCTCTTTCTGCACTATCTCTCTTCCTATTTATAAACGGTTCGATTGAGCCAAAACTATCCGCCCTCAATCTCTCCCTCTACCGTTTTCCTATACTGACCGCGTGTTTTTATCTCGCTTTTCGGCGTGCAGAATACATCCTCGTCTGAATCCATTAACCCGTAACTTGCGTACTGCGTAGCTACTGTCACCACGGCGCCTACCTCACCCTGCTACAGTACCTTCTTCCGTGCCTCTCTCTCCACATCCCTCCCTGTCACCGTTACTCGGCTGCAAATGTCTCCCCACCCTTCTCCTCACGCTAAACTTAAAAACGAAAAAAAGAAAAAGAAAAAAAAGGAAACATAGCTAAATAAATCTTTTGAAAAAATAACAATAAGAAGTGCCGAATTTACTCTTGATGCAAACCAAGCGTATTTTCATAAATTTATGGTTAAGTTAAGTTTTGTAACAATCTTTCTAGGACTAACTCTAGATGATAGAGATGTCCTTCCTCGGATTCAGAAGCTACAAGCAGATCGTCGACATAAGATATTTTAAACTCGTTTAACCCTTTTAATAACTCTTCCAGACCTCGAACCAAAGCCGCAGTGCTTGTTTTCAAACCAAAAGGGATGACATTGTGTTCATAATACTTTCCTTTTTACAAAAATGCAGTGTATTTCTTGGATTATTTATGGGCTTAGAGGAATCTGCCAGAAACTCATGTTTATATCTAGACTACTTACTACCCTTTTTCCGACATCTTTGGAATAGAAGTTCCATGTTTTCTGTTACCTCGTACTCCTCGTCAAGAACTTCGTTGAGTTTTCTTGCGCGAGACATAAACGGACCATACTACTTTTTGTTGTTGTTACTACTCGAGGGTTAACATGGGGACTTGTGGATCTGGTTATGATGCCCCAATCAATCATAGTCTGGATTTGTTCCTCTACTTGCTCTTCATGGTGAAGAGGGATCGGATAAGACTTTGTACGCGGAGAGTTTTTATCCTTGATTTTTAATTCATGGGAATAACAGGATATTCTTCAGGGCCGTTGAGAAAAAACGTCGCGATATTTCCATAGGTGTTTCTTAAATTTCAATTTTTTTTAGGGGAAACATGCTTGTAACTGTCTATTTTTTCGCAAAGCTCTTCCTCTTGTAATTTTTCGTCCTTGTACCAAGTTATGCTATGTACTTTTTTTGTTACTCGACAATCGTTTACTTCCTCTTGTAATTTTATTGTGCAAGATTTTCCATTGTGGTAGATAGTTAATGTATCGTCTCCAAAATTCACTATGGCAACAAGAGGCTTTAGTAAATTCACGCCTGAAATGCAATTTTTTTTATTAGTTCCAGCACTATCAGTAACACACCTTGATAATTAATGTTGTTAAATTCCAAATTGACGAATATTTGTTTCCGCAATCTCACAGGCCTTCCACCAGTGGCCCCTACGACTGAGACTATAATTATGGGAAGAGTTGGGCATTCTTCAAACGCTGCAATTTTCTCTTCTCAAAAGTTTTTGGAGATGCATGAGACTTGAGTACCGTTATTGGCGAGAGCCCTAACCTTTGATCCTTGGACTGAGATTTCTGCTATTGGACATCCATATTTCTTTTCAATTTTGAATGCATCCTCCGCAAGTAATTCCTCCGTGTGTCGTAATTTAGAGTGTTGACGAGCTTGTGTGCTAGAAGTTTTTCCTCCGCATCCTTAAATATATTAAAACAGCTTAAGGATACGGACCTTATCAGTTTTCCGGATAGACCTCAGTAACTTCTTCCCTAATAATCATCTCTTCTTCTGCATTATTGTGTTCAGTAATTGTCATCGTCCTAATGTTCCTTGGTGTTGAGTCTCTGTTTCTGTCTTTCCTTCTCCAATTGTCATCCCTCGTTCCCCTCTCAGTGTAGTAATTTTCTCGTTCAAATTAGTTTTTGGTGCGCTGAGTATGCATAGTAGGGTTTGCAGCTTTTGTTCTCCAGTTATCGTAACCATTTTTGAAACTGGTATTTTCTGGCCGTTTGCAGTTGATGGGTCCACATTTATCGAATCTTTCGAGAAATTCTAATAAGCTTTCGAGGTTTGTAATTGATCTTCCGCCAATGGCTGTTCTTACCTGCTCGCTGAAGTGTCTTGCGACTTCTTGTGTAATTTCGTTGTTAGTTGAGTAGGGGTTAGTCCTCTTGCTTTTCGAAATAATTTTATGGCATAGGCAGCCATAGAGGTGTCCACACTAGGTAGACAATAACCAAATTCGAGTTTTGTCTCAATCTCGTGCTGGGTAGTTTCTCCCTCGTATCTACGCTTGAATTTATCACAGAACCTTCTGAAATCATCATTGTCTTCCTTAACCAGGTCCCATCAATCTCTAGGTGTTCCACGCAGACAGGTACCTATTATAAAAGCAGTTCGTTCTCTAGTGGGTCTTACGGCCTCCCAGAAGTCACGAAGTTCTTCCAAGAATTAAATTGGAGAGCTACCCTCGCTGAAAACTGGTGTTTTAGGCGTAATTCCTAAGCTTCCTGTTTCGAAACCTCCTGCTGGGTTTGGTGATATGTTCTGTACTTTTTCTTCTAGTTGCTACCTGCGTTCTTCAAGTTTCTGGATTTCCTCTTCATTTTTTCGTACTGCCAGTTGAATTAATTCTGCCAGTCGTTTATTCTTATTTGTAGTACCCTCCTTGAAATCTTCGAATTGTCCTTCAACTACCTGAAAACAAACTTCATGCATTTGTCTGAGGGACTTGACTTGACTTGTTGTTTCTGTAAACATCCTACTCTCCGTATCTTCAATTTCTTCACAGAGCTCCATTTGCGTTGCCTCGGTTTTCCTTTCAGCTTTTTCTATTCTGAACATCATCTCTATGTTATCCCTTCGTAGCTTCCGGTCGCACATCGCGTTCAAAGTTTCGAAAAATCGTCAAAAATTGAACACGTTTTGGGATTTTTCCTTATTAAGTTATAGTAATCGAATTTCGTTGAAAATCGGTATGTGACCTCTTCTAAACATACTTTGGCTGAAAAAAACATTCCCCTTCTCATTCTCCTCTCCTGTAAGGGTGGGGGAGGAGCAAATATCGTAAAAAGGAGCCATTTTATGGTCGTTATTTTCCTCGTGTGAAGTGTGCTGGTGCGATCAGCCAATGCGTTAAAAGCGTTGAAATATAAGCTCCTACTAAGAGAACATGCTGACAAACTTTTTCATTGTAAGTTCTACGGCATCATACGTTGAGAAGAGCTCTCGATGGGTCTGTCCAACATGTTTCTCAAGTCTGCTGGATTGAGATCGGAGACTGAGGGATTTCTTTTTGCCCGTCAAGACGGCGTCAGAGATACCTTGGTTTACCGCAAGCGCATAATGAATGTACCTGTACGCGATACCAGCTGCCGAGCGTGCAAGCAAGAGCCAGAAACACTTGGACATGTTCTCAGTGGATGCTCTGTATATGCACGCGTAGCGTGCATAGAGAGACACAATGCAGCTCTAAAAGTGTTATATTATCATCTTAGGCATTTCTATGGTGTTGATCTATTGCCCGTCTTGCCATATGCCCAGGGGGAACTTGAGTCAGTTGTGGAGAATGATCAGTGTAAGATCTACTGGAATTTCTCATTCTCCACCACTCAACGTATCAGTGCTACGAAGCCTGATATTGTCCTCCAAGATCTGAAGAACAATATCATTTACGTGATTGAATTCTCGGCACCAGCCGATGGTAATATCACGGCCAAGGAGGGAGAAAAACGGGCGAAATATCAAGCACTTTTTTTCGAGCTGAGTAGGCTGTACCAAGGCTACAAAGTCCATCCTATAATTCACATAATCGGCTGTCTTGGAGGTATGAAAGCTCAATTTATCAGCCAACTCAACAAGATTCCGGCTTGCAAGCGTCAGGCTCATTTCATCGCGAACCGGATGCAAAAGGCTGTTCTCCTGGGATCGCTCCATCTGGTCCGTCAACACTGTTCCTCTTAAATTCTACAAAGATTGCTAGCTCTAAAAAAGTATCCAGAGATGAAACCTTCATCTCCAACTGTCTTGTCTGCCGCGTAAGGTCATCCGCGGCTAGAGACCTGACTCCAAGGAACAGTGTTGCCCGATGTTATCACGCGTAAATTTTCCGCTCTTGCTTACCTTCTAGGACAGAAGGAGCAGAAGCGGATGACGTACACGTTCCAGTAGCTTTGGGATTGGTTTCTTTAAGGAATCATGATCGAAGCTTCCGAAGCCTACAACTTCTCTAATAATCTTTATTGAGTTCGTAACAAGAAGGATACGTACGTGGCAGACAGAGTTAACATAAGAACCCAAAGGCGGAGGTACAGTTTTTTGGAACAGTATTCCGTAAAAATATATCAGCCGCAATATGATGATAGGGGAGGGGGGAGGTGAGCCTCAGCGAGGGTTGACCAATGGCCAAGCTGGGTGGGCGACAGCCGGTTCTAGGAATTCGCCTTATCGCAGCGCGCAACGTGCCAACCAGACAAGTCGAGACGTGTCGAATTTAAGTGTTTTACTGCGCATTTTCGTGTTGATTAGAGAAGGAGTTTGATTGAAAATGACGCCGAGGACTCTCGGTCAAAAAATCATTGTTTTTTATTTGAACCTCCTAGAAGTCTGAAAAAACAGATTCTTCCTTCACATGCTGATGTTTGCTGATGTCTTCGTGATAAGTATTAATACATCCGTACAAAGTTAAACAGGGACAAAAAATACCTGGAAACATAAAAAGAGTACACACACCATATTTCTGACTGTTAAATAACGTTTTTTGATAGTCAGAAATGTATTGTGTGTACTCTTTTTGTGTTCCCAGGTATTTTTTGTCCCTGTTTAACTTTTTACGGATGTAGTAATACTTATCGTGAAGAGTTTTGATAAATTGTATAATTCTCGTGCGACAGACCTTTGGCAAAGATGCCTTAGTGTAAATGGACTCTATATCATCAGCAACGACATTAGCTACTGCAGAGAAGCTGACACCCTGTTTTGGGCTGGCCGAAGCCAGGGCTAAAGAATATCTAACATTCTGGCAGTGTAGCAAAACATCAGCATGTTTAGGAAGAATCTGTTTGTTCAGACTTTTAGGTCCACCCTACTATAAATATGAGGCCTTTTTCATTAAACAGACTTTATTTCCTTCCTAGAGTTTTGAGAGCATTCTCGTCGCTGATCGTTTCATTTGAGACTTTCCGTGCTGCAATTTCTCCTTTATTGCGATTTCAGGTAACAGCTCTACAAAAATCACAGTCACCACCATATATACTTCTTCTTCGAGATCACGAACTGAGTTGAACCACTGAAGCGAAAGTCTCTTTGAATTCAAGGCCAGGGCGTTGTTAGTAGCCCTTGGCTACCAATCGAGCCTTTCTTCTTCCCAAAATTCCTTCGGCATTATACTTGTTTCTAAGTAAAAGTCGGCAACCAATGACATTTCAACCCCTGGGATGATCTGCTAACACCCAGGCTCTATTCTTCACGAGTGCTTCGAATTCACCTTGAATTGCACTTTTCTACTCATTGGCTTCGTTTCCCTTGAGCGATTCCTTCAAGGAGATTTCTGCGATGTTAGCACATTGAAAACGTTCTTCTGCGAGAGCTGCGGTTCTTATGTTGTAGTTTTTTGCAGGTCTGCCTCAGTTTCCAGTTTTTATGATTTTAGGACATCCAGCTACCCTTTTTCTTTCAGGTTCTACATGATTTTCAGCTTCTTCAAATCCTAAGAAAACTTCATTTTCGCTAACAGAACGGACATCATTTTGTTGTACTTCGTTGACTTCAATTGCTGGATTTCGTTGAATTGATGTGTACTCTATTTCCGCTAAGGTTATCTCTTCTGTTGAGTTATTTTGTCCTTCCTGGATAAATTCTTCGTATTTCTTCGTCGGCAGGAACTCGTTGAGAAGAGTCACATCTTTGGTAATTTCTAGTCTTCCAGCTTCGGAAAACCAAACTCTGTGTGCTTTTGATTCTTCAGAATATCCCAAGAATAAGCACTCATGTGTTCGCTGATTAAACATGTCTCTTCCGGATGTCTTATCTAAACAATGTCCTTTATTTCCAAAAGTTTTTAGGTGCGAGATATCTGGTAGTTTTCCGTATCATCATTCGTATGGTATTTGACCATTGAGGCTTCTTGAAGGACATCTGTTTCGTAAATAATTGACAGTTGCTTCTTCTAATGCTTCGTCCTTCAATTTTAAAAACTTCACTGGGCACACTTTGTATAAGTCATCAACAAAAGTCATAATATGCTTCGCGCCACCTTTAGATTGCGTGCACATCAAACCACATAATTCTGAGTACACGATTTCTATAATATTTTTGTCTTACGAGAAGAAATCTTCGGGATACAACTTTGTGAAATCTTTCGCTTGATGCCCTTGATTAGTTCCCCTATATCAAAATTAATTTCAAGATCTGTCAAAAGATTATTCAAATCTTTAAAATTGAGATGAGCGAGTCGTTTATGCCATAACTCTAATTTCGATGAGCTATGTTCTTCGGATAATACCTTTGTGTTTCTTACACTTTCCCGAATATAGTATAGTCCGTCAACCCTCGCAGCAAACAACTTTTCACATCCATTCTCGTTTCGAATCACAGCTGCATTTTTCTTAAAGGTTAATACATTACCTTTATCGACGATCTTGCCGACAGAGATTAAATCCGTTCTTAAACCTGTCACAAAAAGTGTATACACTAAATGTAATACTTTTTCTTTATTACCATCATCAATTAAAATCTTTACTGTTCCTTTAGATTGGACTATGGTAGCCGCACTACTTGTCAAGTTCAATTGTACACTGTTATACTGACGACTACTTACGAATTTGTTTTTGTCACTGCACATGTCTGATGTACAACCGCTGAGGAGGCACCATTTTACTTCAGGGTAGGGATTTTCCTTTTTTAGTGCTGATTCTTCGTTGACAGTAATGAGGAAACCATATTTCTCTGCAATAATGGCCTTCTCTTACGAATTTGCATGCTTCGCCTTACATTCAGCAATTTTGTGACCCACCTTCCGAACTCGGTGACACTTGAACGGAATGAACTGCTTCTCTTTATTTGAATCTTGCTTTTTTCGCTTTTCCTGAACTTCTGAGTGTGGCTGCTGTTACTACTTCCAGCTATCATAGCGCTGGAATTCGATGTGACATCACTGTTCTTCAACATTCTAGCATCACTTTATTCGACGATCTTAATTTTTAGGGCTTCTGGCGTGAAGAGATCATCGCGTGATTCTATCGCCCACCGAAAGTCTTCAAAGCTCGGTGGCAAGCTGTATAACAATATCATTGTCAACAAATCATCATTGATATCCACTTCCATTTCATGGAGCATGTCCACAGCATCTAAAAATTCTCAAATGTGTTCTCTCACATCTCCGACTTCGCTATTTTCTGCAAAGTAAGCTTCTTCAGAAGGGTTGCCTTCCTTGTTGGCCCTTTCGACTGATAGATTGTGTGCAATGTCACCCAAATTTTGTTAGCAGTATTGCACCCTTTGATTTGCTTTAGCTCTGACGGATGAATAGCTAAAACCAAATCAGAATGAGCCTTTTTATCCGCAAAATCCCAGGTTTTCGCTGCCGATTCTGATGCTACATTTCCGTCGATTACCTTCAGCTTACGCTTTTCTCCACTAACACATTCCCGCGCATCATTTTTCACTAAAAGGGCCTTCACTTGGAGCTTCCACGTAACAAATTTCTCCTTGCCCAATGCTTCGATGCATGCCGAGTGCGAGGAACGCATTTTTAAATAAAATTTTCGAACCTCACTTCTTCCCGAACACACTTTTACATATACTTCGAAATATTTCAATTTCCTATCACTACTTTCCAAGATCTGAGCCCATAACCTGTTGTAACTCGGTGGATCTTATCGGAATATAGAGGATATTGAAATAACATTAGTAACTGATAAAGAGCGTGGTTTATTAGAAAACTTTATGATAGACAAGAAAAAATGACAAGTTGAAAGTATGAAGTATAACACAGATGTTATTATGAACAAATTAAGGCTGTAGCTTTCTTTTGTATCGAACCCATGTCCAATAGCCAGGTTGCACGAGATGCGCTGAACCTCCATTTAGAGTTGCTCACAACATCGGTGTAATTGAAAGTTGTAAAAAATTCTCGTAGTATACAGTCTTAGCAACCTAATGCACGACCCTGGTCACGAAATTGATCCTCGTTATCAACGGACTAACATTTTTTTTCTACATTTCTGGAGATTATTATAATCAGACTGGTGCAAGTCAGGTTTCACCTCGTTTATTAATTCTCCATTTAGAGTTGTTCACACCATTGATATAATTTAAATTGGTAAAAAATTCCCGTTATCGGCGGCTATTGGATTTTTTCAATTTTTCTCTATCCAGTGTTGTTTGTAACACTGATATAATTTGAAATAGTAAAAAATTCCTATTGAATACTGATTTTAGCAACCCGGTTCACGGTTTTGGTCAATTGAGTGATTCACATTATCGGCGGACTCTGAATTTTAACAAAATTCCTGGCGATTATTTTTTAATCAAACAGGTGCATAGCCTGGTCGCACCAGGTTCATTGAATCTCCGTTTAGAGTTGCTTACAACATAGATATAATCAAAAATTGTAAATAATTCCCGTGAACTAGAATTTCAGCAACATATGTTGCTAGCACTATATAGTGCACTATATAGTGCACGAAGCCCATCACGAAAATAATCCTCGTTATCGGCGGTCATTGATTTTTTCAAATTCTTGGATATTATTATTTCATGAACCTGGTGTATGGCCAGTTTGCACAAGTTTTGTTGATTTTCTATTTAGAGTTATCCACAACACTGGTATAATTAGAAATAGTACAAAATTCCCATAGAATACAGTTTTAGCAACTTAGTTCACGATTCTTATCACTACTATCGGCGAGATAATTCGAGTTAGGTGGCTTTGAAGCTTAATAATTCAGCTAAAAAAATGCTTACGTAACAAGTAAGTAGTCATTTGAAAGCTTAAAGTGTTCTACGTAAATATTTTATAATTAATTACTACATTCTTATCATAATGAGAAGGTATCAGTTTTATGTGAAAACTGACTATAGCGGATTTCTTTAAATCACCACGTTTCGAGAGCCCCTGAATCCGAAAAAACTTGTTTTACGTTGGTGTCTGTCTGCCTGTTATCGCTGTTATTGTTGTCGTTGGTATGCCGGATAACCTTTGAAAGACAAATCGGATTAGGTTACGCTTTGGCACACGCTTGTAGGAACCAGAATGAGAGATCCAGTTCGGTGATCAACATTTTTTTAACAACGGTTCTGGTTTGACCCACCAAAAAAAAATCAAAATTCAAAAATTCCATTCCGCGACCGAACTATGCAAATACGATAAAGATGATGAGGCGAAAATTATGCAACCAAAAAAGATCTATATCGTTCTCTGAAGAAAGACGGAGTGTATCCGAATCGTGGGTCAAACTATATAGAATAGTGCGAAAAATTTGCATGGCTTACGCTTTCCGAACGTAGAATTTTCGCATGCTGCTTTTTTTAATTAAGCTCATGCGGAATGATATAGACTCGCCTTTTCTACTAAACTGTCTCCAATTTAAAACTCCAAGATTGTCTGATAGACACGTCGTTCCGTTCTATTTACCGTTGCCAAACTCAACGATTGGGTTCAACTCACATATTTTTGCGATGTGCAATCATATGAATTTAATGCACAAAAGATCTATAATGCAATTACACATGCAAATCATTGGCTATCATCAATTCGTACACACCCTTAATAAGTACATATTAGCTGAATTTGAGAAATAATAAAAATTGTTGCTTAAAATTATAAAAATGTACAACTATACTATTTTTAGTTCTAATGAAGATATAAAAGCGATTCAAAATCTCTAATAAGGCGCGCAAAGGCCCTCGCGATAATTTCTGATGGTTTTTTTTATGGAAATCAAGTGTTAGAAACCAGCGAAGGTGCCCTTTTTTGCTGCCGATAGCTACTGTCTCTGCAAATCATTCTGAACATGAGCGTATCCTTAATACTCGTATCCCGAAGTTCGTACTGTCCACTCAAAAAAATGGTTACATGAACAATTTGTAACTTATCTCGGACAATTTGTGCTTCGGAATATTTTTGTTATTTGTAAAACTCATCTAATAGTACAGTCAAATTAGCCAAGAAGGGTCATTTTCTGGAACAAGTTAAATGTACGAAGATCTTTGTCTCAAAATTTTTGAGTGGACGTCCTTTTGCAGCTCGAATTGTTACTTTCATTTAGGAATCAGGAAAAAAGTGCATAGGACTTTGTTTTTAGAGTCTAAAGTAAGCTTTGAAATGAGCCCCTAGCCTTAGGGATGATGAATTTTTATTGTTGCGAAAAAAATCGCGAGCGGGTTTTCGCTATTGGATTCTTAAATCGGATAGTTGAAAGTATTGAAAAACATTTTTTTGGATTTCATAATTCAAAAATGACAATGGGGCGGGGGAGCACTTTTTATAAACATTCATATTTGAAAAAAAAATCTGTTGACTTTAATTTTGCTGAATTTTGCATCTTCTGGGAAAAGTATGTTTAAGATGACAACAAAGTTTTTCATATTGTTTGCAACAAACCATTATAAACAGTATTTTGTTCGTAGTTACAGCTGAGAGAAAAAACTAAAAAAAATGTTGTATTACCATTCAGAAAGGTGGATTTCAATTATAGTTTTTCCAAAATCTCACGTGCAATATATTCGTTGCAAAAAATATTATTTAAAGAAGTTAAATTTGAAGGAAGCTATATTATCATCGTTGTTAACGATCGATTATGTGTAGATATCTTCCACTTACTGTGGAACTGGAAATCAACAATATCGAATCTAAGGTAACTCCTTAAATAACAGAAATTCTTAACTTCTTTTCAGACTAGATGCAGTTTGAAATTTATAAATTAAAAATTTTCAATTTATGAAAAAAGATCTTTCTCCTTCGCTCCGGTTGGAATCGAACCTCACGTCTTCCGATTGCCGGTCGAGTGCTTTTACCACTGAGCTACTAGAGAGATCGAAGGCAGATACTGTTTTCAGATGTACGCTATTTTTTATTTCCAGTTCCACAGTAAGTGGAAGATATCTACACATGATCGATCGTTACCAACTCAAGATTCAAGATTCAAGATTACATTTATTATACAAATTCAGAATGAGATACAAAAAGAATCACACATCAAATAACTAAAATAAGATGTGATTCACACTAAAAAGCAAGTCTGCACAATTACACTTAATTTTCCCTCCTTGTAATGTGCCTGCTGGCTTTTACAAGGGGGTCTCGAGTTTACGCTCGTATCAGAATAATCCTAAGTTATACCTATAAAAACAAAAACAAAAAGTAAATAAATAACATTTTTGCACGCAGCGCAACATATCAATGTACATAAAAAGGTCAGTGTACTTAAAATCAAACTCTTACTCATTAATAATAAAAGATCTAACTCTCAGCACTTGTACAATGTAGTTAAAAATGTCATTCAGGTGGTCAATATTTCATGGAATTAAAAGGAGCTAGATAATACCTTCTAGGTATTTTTTAATGTAGTGTGCTCTGGATTCTTTATGGATAGGGCAATAGAGTAGAAAATGAGAAAGATCCTTAAACTCTATCAAGTTACACAGACTGCAAATTTGATTTCAATCAATCACATATGCCGAACCACTAAAATATAGTCTGACCTTGGTGGAGTCTGAAAGTCTCAATTGACTAACCACCCGCTTTTTTCCCATACTACAATGAAAATACAGATAAGGTTAAGTAAGGTTCAACTGACTTATGTTTCTAAATTGGATGTTATAGTTGGATTTGGTCACACGATCAATAGCAGTGCTAAACATATAATTTGCCCACTTAATTAATATGTTTGACTTTTCTACCGTAACCACATGGGGGTGACTTCATTGCCGATTCCATGTGTCAATTTCGCCCATAGATTCGATCAGGGACTTAAATTGCGAAGCCCAATTAAATTCCATACTTGCGGCACTGGCCTGGTCCAACTCGCATTGGCTCCTTAGACAAATCCTAGGCAACCTGTCATCGTTCATATTAGTTATTGAAATCCACCAATTATGGGCGCGTTCGAACGCTCTGATGCTCGCCTGATCTAATCCCGTTTCCACTCGGATATAGTTCGCGGGGGTGTTTCTGGGCCAGTAGAATAATTGTTTGAAAAATTTGTTTTGTACAACGTTAAGATCGTCAAGATAACGCATAGACCATACCTCAGCACCGTACAATAAAGTGGCCTCGATAATTGATCTCAAGAGCACGACAATGGCTTCCCATGAATTATTATTTTTAGACTTATTCAGAATACACACACTCTATAAATTGCTGCCCACCCTTTCCTGACGAAATGGTCTTTGGCAACTTTAAATTTATCCATTGACGAGGACGGGGTTCCGAGATACGGGTAGGTGTTAACAAATACAAGAATGGATGAATCTTTCCACCTAAGTGGGCAAAGTTTTTTCAGCTTGCCGGCCTTACGAAAAGGGACGATCTTTCTTTTTTTTTTATTCAGCTGAAGGCCATTCCGATCGAAATACTCCTCTAGAACTTTTAATTTGTCGCGAACGTCGTGCCAAGAGGTAGCAAAAATAACTATATCGTCCGCGAACAGAAGCATAATTAGAGATCTAACCGCATTCAGCCACACACCCTTCATACCTTTTTTCATGAAAAAAAATCCACAATATCAGCCACAAAAAGACTGAAGAGGAGGGGACTGAAGCTATCACTCTGTAGAACCCCCTGAGGCACATCAACTGTTTCCGAGTAGGACTCACCACATTTGACCCTTAGACCGGCGTTGGCATAAAACGAGACCAAAATCCTAATAATTTTTCCACTTACACCAAGGTCATTTAGTTTGGCTCAAAGCTTAGTATGGCTGATTGAGTCAAATGCTCTCCTCAAATCGACAAAGATGACGCATAAATAATCTCTCTTGTTAGTCGCAAAGTGCATGCTTGTTACCGAATAGAGTGTAAATAAGTGGTCTCTGCAACCCCTCCCCGTTCTAAAACTCGCCTGCTTCTCTGACAACAGTTTATATGCTTCCGCCCATTTTGATAATCTAGCAGTGCGTCGTAAAGATTTTAGTTATTGAGTTCATAAGAGCTATTCCTCGATAGTTTAATGGGTCATGTTTATCGCCCGCCTTGTGAAGCATGAACATATCAACAACAGACCATTGGTTAGGAACTTTTTCGGAGTTGAGAACAGTATTAAAAATATTGAGCAAATAATGATCCCATTCGGGGGTTAGATCTTTGAAGAAGTCATTATTTATACCACCCGGACCTGCAGCTTTATTAAGTAAGGTGAAGTCAGTATCAAGAACTGGGTCCAACACTGATATAAAATTACCATCTGATAACAGTCTGGGCAGAAAAACATCCCGGTAAAATTTAAACCAGTCACTGGTGCTTAATCAGTTTGCATATTCAGACTTAGTGTCGAACAATGTTGTCGTCTGCCAAAACTCCCTACTATTTTTAACATTTGCTAATCTCATAAGGGTTGTTTTAGAATGCTCTTCCTTTGCTACTTTGGTAGCCATTTGATATGATTACGAGAATACTGCTTATAAGTACGTGCAGCAATCCCTTTCAGATGAGCGCACTGCGAGTTGAACCAGACATTTTTCTGATTATAAGGGCCGGAGGTACTGGGAGCGCCCCTCCGTACTAGCATATTTGGTTCGTTGGCAGCATGCGTTATTGCAGAACATAAGTTTATAAAAATAAATATATATTTGGTAAAATTGACATACTTCAGACCAAAAAGTAGAATTAGTTGTTAAGATTCCTTTATTTCTGCTGTCGACGTTTCGAAAACTAGATCCGTTTTCCTCATCAGGACGTGAAGTTCAGGTTACATGTCACATTTCAAAGTTCATCAAACATCTTAAATTAATATTTTTTTTAATTCTTAAAATCCTATTCCTCGTCTTCATCTCTTATAAGCTTAATTTTTTTGTATGAATTTTTGTTAACTCCTTTTAAAACTTAATTTGTTTAATCTTATTCTATAATTCTATTCTATTATTCTATATATTCTATAATTTAAAAGTACGAATTATAGAATAAGATTAAACAAATTAAGTTTTAAAAGAAGCTAACAAAAATTCATACAAAAAAATGAAGCTTATAAGAGATGAAGACGAGGAATAGGATTCTAAGAATTTTTAAAAATAATAATTTAAGATGTTTGATGAACTTTGAAATGTAACATGTAACCTGAACTTCACGTCCTGATGAGGAAAACGGATCTAGTTTTCGAAACGTGGACAGCAGAAATAAAGGAATTTTAACAACTAATTCTACTTTTTGGTCTGAAGTATGTCAATTTTCCCAACTACATATATTTATTTTTATAAACTTATATTACTCAGACAAACAACATCGCTCTAACATCAATAGGAAATTAAGTTATTATACAAAAAATCAGTGTTAATATCATTCTTGTATATAAGCGGTGAATTTGGCAAATCAGTATAAAAGAGGTCCGCTCCCTCGTCATTCCATTTTACTGACGTTGATACGCCGACAAATTTAGTAGGCTCTCTTTCCCTAGAAACCTTGAGTACAATATTAAGATTCATAGCAACAAGTAAATGATTTGATTGGTCCGAAATATTGTGGACAGAAAAATCGTTAACAAGATTTGCGCAGTCGATACTTAACCAACATAAATCAATGGTACTGCAGCCTCTTTTCGTTAGGTAGGTAAATTGACCAAGCCTATCAGAAAAAAGAACGACCATTGCAGAGCGGTAGGTCGTACAATTCAAGGGACTCCACCAGTTTTTCGCCTCTTTTATTAACTATGACATCTAAGGCCGATCTATTCGGAAATAAATTACAATTTTTAGAAATCTCATCAGAAAAGCTATTCAGGGCTCGTACACGAGCGTTAAAGTCACCAATTAATAAAAAAATGCGTGTTTACATTGTCCGGAGAGAATACAAAATTTTGTAGCGCATCAATAGAGAAGTTCGAGTTTGCTGATGCGGGAAAATATATATTACCGATATGCAAAGTGAAGGAATTTTCGAAGGTCAGTCTCACAAATAAATATAAATAACTGACTTCAAGTTTGCAATGTGAATATTCAGCGCAGTTTTTGACTAATGTAATTAGCCCTCCACTGGCAGGGCCCTTACTTTTTTCTTTGACAGCCACGGAGCAATAGGAGTTGAACCCATCTAAAAATTTTGGCAGTTTCACAGATGTGTTTGTGAGCCATGACTCACCTATACAAATCACATAGTGACTAGTTAAGTAGGCTTTCTGCTTTACATCCAAGTTACACAAATTATTATAACCACTGATATTCCAATAACAGACATTAAAACTCGACGTATTTTTACACATTTCTCCATTCGGTGAGACATACGCAGAACTAAAACTTGAAACTCCTGCCCTTTCTGTGGAAGATCCAACCAGTCAGTCTGTGTGTTGCCCAGACCATGTAGCAGTTCCACTGTTTACATATGTGTTAAGAGAGCCCGCGTCTTCAGGATCCCCCCTTCTTTTCCTTGGAGAAGCGAGTTGATTAGGTTTAGAAGGGTTGGTGTTGGCTATCTTCTTCTCAGACGTCATACTGCCCAGCTGTGATTGTGGCATAGCAACTGTATTTATATTTAAAAATGAGGCTGACTCATTACTGTGTGTCCCTGATTGTGATGTCATAGAGAGTTTCGAAGCGATAGGTGCAGGTGGCATGTTATTGTTTACAAGAGTGATAGTGCTCTCGTCGTTAAGCACTTCATTATTTGAAACATTATTTCCAATTATTTCCTCCAGGCTCAATCTTCTTAAATCATCTAAGCTGTAAATGAGATTGTTAACTCGCAGGCGGTTACCGCTTATACGCATTTTCAGTTCTGCGTTTTTTAGTTTAGCTGCTTCTTGGCTCAGAGCTTTGCGGATTTTAACAGAGTCCGGGTCCAAGTCATGCTCAATGAAAACATTTCTACCTCTAAGTTTCGAACGGTTTTGAAGGATAGCGTGCTTCACCGACCCTGAACAGAGTGAAAGCAAAACAGATCTCATTTTGCCACAGTTGAATTGACCAAGACGGCGAACTCCAATAATCGACTCCCGGTTAAGTGTTATATCCATTTTGGTACCGAGTAGATTTCGTACTTTTTCATCTAGCGCAGGCGGTGTTTCCGTTGGATCATTATACATGCCAAAAAGTATCAAGTTGTTTCTTCTTGTTAGCCTATCAAGCCGTTGAGCCTGCCTAGCGATCTCCAACTTGAGCTCGGCATTCTCCTTTTCGACAGCATCAACTTTGGCTTCACATCTCTGCAAGACCGCTGAGGTGCTTTCTAGGATATTTTTTTCCACTGAATGTATTTCAGCTTTGAGCTTTTCTTCTAGGCTTGACATCAAGCTCTGCATCTGTTCATAGGTCACCATATTACGTTGCGTGTGCGAAAGATTTACTACCTCAGCATACGAGCAGGCGTAAAAAGTACAAAAAACCTAGAAGCACTTGACAAGTGAATAATGTCTGACCCATATAAGTATCCTACGCTCCGCTACAAGGCGTTATGTTTTAATACAAGTCAATTTTACAAGGCATCTGTGTTATATTCGGAGATGGTGACAACCAATTAGTGAAGATATCTTCCACCAAGCGCGCAAATGGGAATCAACACTATCGATCTAAGTTAACTTCTCAAATCACAGAAATTCTTCAACATCTTTTCAGACTAGATGGAGCTATGAATTAAAACATTTTTAAATTAAAATTAAATTTAACATTTATTTTATTATAAAATTGACTTGTTATAAAACATAACATCTTAAAAAAGACAGCGTGTTTCTAAAAAAGATTCTTCTTTCGATCCCTCCAATAGCTTAGTGGTAAGAGCACCGAACCGGCAATCGGTAAACCTGTGGTACGATCCCCAGAGGAGCAAAGTTCTTTTTTTCAGAATCAAAATTAATTAAAAATGTTTTTAATTCATAGCGCAATGTTAATTAACAATGTCATATCTCGTAAACTATTTGTCGTTGAATATTCTCTAAGGGCTCATTTTGAAGCTTTTTTTATACTATAAAAACAAAGTCCTATACATTTATTAGCTGTATTTTAATCGAAAGTAACAATCCAATCGAAAGTATTGAGAAAATGTTGCGATTTCACGTTTTTTGTTAATAACAAACAATTGATCAAGAAATCAGCCTCGAAATTTTCACAGCTTCAAAAGGTCGTCCATCCAAAAATTTAAAGACAAAAATCTTCGTACAACTAAGTTGTTCCATCAAATTGCCTTTTTCGGGTAATTTGACTGAACTATTAGATGAGTTTTAAAAATAAAAAGAATATTCAATAGTAAAAATTTTCCGAGCTAAGATACAAATTGTTCATGTAACAAATTTTTTCAGTTGACAATACGAACCTCGGAAAATGAGTATTAAGGATACGCTCCTGTTCAAAAGGATCTTCAGAAGTACGGGACCAAGAGAGGCACCAGCTCTCGGCACCAAAAAAAAGGAAACAGTCAGGTTTCACCTCGTATAGTAATGCTTCATTTAGAGTTATCCATATCATCGGAATAATTTGAAATGGTAAAGAATTTCTGTAGAATACAGTTTCGATAACCTAGTGCACGGTCTTGGTCACTAAAGTGATCCCCGTTATCGGCGGACTTTAAATTTAAAAAAAAATCCTGGAGATTATTATTTATTCATCCTGGTGAATAGGCAGGTTACACCATGTTCGTTAAATCGCCGTTTTGAGTTACTCACAACATTGGCATAATTTCAAATTCTAAAAAATTCCCGTAAAATACAATTTTAGCAACCTAGTGCACAACCCTGGTTACTAGAGTGGTCCGCATTATCTGCGGATTTAAATTTTTTTCAAAATTCATGGAGACTATTTTTTTCAAGTAAAAACTTCCGATAGAATATAGTTTTAACAACTCAGTGCACGACCCTGGTCACGAAAGTGATCCCCGTTACCGTTATAGTTGTTCACAATATCGGCATAATTTAAAATTGTAATATATTCGTAGTATACAGTTCTAGCAACCTAGTGCACGAGCCTGGTCACGAAAGTTATCCTGGTTATCAGCTGATATTATTTTTTTTTTAATTTCGGGAGATTAGTATTTTATTAGCCTGGTACTGACCAGGTTGCACCTGGTTAATTTACTTTCTATATAGAGTTTTTCGCATCATATAATTTAAAATGGTAAACATTTCCCATAGATTACAGTTTTAGCGACATAGTGCACGACCCTGGTCAAGAAAGTGATTCTCGTTTTCGGCGCACTTTTAAACTTTTTTTTTAATTCCTGGAAATTATAATTTTGTGTGAACACAATTGAGAAAAAATTCCGTGGAATACACTTTTAACAACCTAGTGCACTAACCTGGCCACGAAAGTGATCCTCGTTATCGAAGGACATTGATTTTTTTTTAATTCCTGCAGATTAATATTTGATCAACCTGATACAAAGCCAGATTGCACCCAGTTCATTATGTTTCTAGTTAGAAATGGTCACGGATTCTCATCGCGCGATGCGCGAGCGTCTCGCAAGGTTGAACGCCCCTGGGGTAGGGTGTATCCAAAAATAATTTTTTTCTCCGATCCCACTGCTCCTCGGAAATAAGATTCCTTTTGGTTAAAAAATGACATGGGAAAAATTTCAGCCAGATCGGTCGAGTTTTCACGGTTGATTAGGACCCTCTTATTTCTCTGCATTGCTGCGCCGCGCCCGAATGGTTACGAGCCTGCCTGCCGCCCGATCTGGCTGGGCGCGTGCGCTGTGGCGCTAAGTGTAAGTAAATTCCTCGTCAGGGAGGGCATAATAATACCCGTTGAATGTCAGGCCAGTGTCATCATTCTGTGTCTTCAGGTGCTGAATGACCCAGCGGAGCGAGGAGTTGCACTTGGTAAAAGGGTTAATTCTCTTCTGACTAGTAAAGAAAAGCAGCGACAAGCAGCTGTACAAGTTATTCAAAGCCATATCAAGAGGTACATGAAACCATCCAGAACAGTCCTGTTTGATTAGGACCAATGAAAGACAATTAAATATTTTACGATTTATCAAATGTAAAACGTTCTAATTTTTTCAGCTATGATATGCATTATTGAATCCTTTTTGCTTCCTCATAGAGGAAGCTTTGTAATGGTAACATTTTTCAAAATTTTTAAATTCATTTAATTAAACCCTCCCTAATTTAAAAATGTCTAATACAATGTTCTAAGCAATTGTCCGGATGTGTGTGTGTGTGTGTGGATGTGTGGATGTCACGCTTTTTTGTGAACACGATAACTAGAAAACGGTTGCAGATAAATTGATGAAATTTGGAGAGCTTATTTTCCTCACTAATATCTTTAAACTGACCAAAGGATTTCTAAAAATATTTATTGCATTTTTTTCTAGCACTCAATAATATTTTAAAAACCGGTTTTTTATAGTAAAACTTTTTTCATTAGCATGATTCAAAGTTGATGCAAGAATGTAAAAGATTCCTTGGTTCGGGACGAATCGATTGACCTATAATATTAATACATTTCATTGAAGAGTAGGGAAGTTATGGAAATTTATATATTTGGAAAATCGGTTTTTTATAGTAAAACTTTTTTCACTAGCATAATTCAGAGTTGATGCAAGAATATAAAAGATTCCTTGGTTCGAAGCGAATCGATTGACCTATAATAATAATGCATTTTATCAAAGAGTAGGTAAGTTATGGTAATTTATATATTTTGAAAAGCGTTTTTTTATAGTAAAACTTTTTTCATTAAAAAAATCAAAGTTGATGCAAGACCAGAGAAGATGTGTTGATTTAAGACGAATCGATTGACCTATAATTTTAATGCATTTTATCAAATTGTAGGGAAGTTATGGTAATTTATATATTTTGAAAATCGGTTTTTTATAGTAAAACTTTTTTCATTAGCATAATTCAGAGTTGATGTAAGAATATAAAATATTCCTTAGTTCGAAACGAATCGATTGACCTATAATAATAACGCATTTTAGCAAAGAGTAGGGAAGTCATGGTAATTTATATATTTTGAAAATCGTTTTTTTATAGTAAAACTTTTTTCATTAACATAATTCAAAGTTGATGCAAGAACAGAAAAAATCTCTTGATTCGAGGCAAATCGATTGATCTATAATAATAATAATACACTTTATTGAAGATTAGGGAAGTTCTGCTTTTTTAATATCTGAATCATCAGTTTCAAACAGAAAAACTTGTTTCATCGACATAATTTAATGTTGATGCATGAATAGAAAAGACTTTTTGATCATAAATTTTCAAATAGAGTAATATTATGACAATTTTTGTGAAGAAATCATAAAGCTGGGAAAGGGATAGGGTGCGACAGAACTTTTCCTTTCCCTTTTCCAGCTCAAAAAATTATTATTTCGAACGCAAGATTTGATTTGTCTGATTTGTCTTTGTATTTAAAACATTTTTTGTATTATTTTGTAATTTTTCATTTTTAGTAAATTTCTATTTTTAAATTGAGCAAAATGAAGACTTTGGTTTGTCTATTATTGAAAAAAATAACAATGCTTCCTCTATGAGGAAGCAAATACATTTGCTAACGGGAAGTAAAGTGCCCGTGAAATGAGCACCATATAATTATAAATCCAAACAAAGTGGAAACACTCGAAATCGAATTCACAGCTAGTTTGACAGATTAATGAGATGTGATATGACCGTGACATTTAACAGGTATGATTATGCCCAACCTGACGAGGAATTATCTTACAACTAGCGCTAGAGCGCATGCGCGCAGCCAGGCCGGGTGTCGGGCACTCTCGTAAACATTCAGGCGCGGCGCAGCAAAATAAGAGGGGCCTAATCAATCATGAAAACTTGTCCGAACTGGCTGAAATTGTTCACACATCATTTTTTAACCAAATGGAACCTCATTTCCGAGAAGCAATAGGATCAAAGAAAAAAAATAATTTTTGGGTACACAGTACCCTGGGGCGCACTTCTTTAGGCTCTCGCGCTTAGCGCTCGATAATGTATTTGCCTCGCGCTACGAGTTTGGTTTTTGTACTTCCCCCACACTTGTACACAGAACTTTTAAAATTAAGGGTCAAAGCATCGACAAATGTAATTTGGTGATACTGAAATCTCTTTTGTTAAAGCTTCTTCGGCTTTAACAATCAATCTTCGATGTATCAATACATCGGGTTCACGTGCACAGATGGGAGACTCCTAACTGTGTGTCGAAATGACGACGTGTACAGATGGTACCCCAACGACGGTTAACGTGCACAGATGGAAGACTCCCAACTGTGCACATCGAAATGTTGACGTGCACACATGGTATCCTAGCGACAGTTCATGTGCACAGATGGGAGACTCCCAACTGTGCAGTCAAATTGTAGACGTGCACAGATGGGAGACTCCCAACTGTGCAGTCAAATTGTAGACGTGCACAGATGGTCTATGCCCAGTTGTGCCTGTGGCCAACAACGTGCACAGTTGTACCGGTGGCCACCGACTTGCACTGATGAGCTCGTGCACAGTTTCTCCGTGCACAGTTTTACCCTTCCCAATACACCAATAGGTCGATTAGTCGCTACTTACGCAGCAGCGCTGCTCTCGGACGGTTGAGGAGTTCGCTCGCGGCGAGCTCTTCGTACCGATCCAGTCTCCAACTTGAGTCCTTAATTTTCGGCTTTGTTTTTTATAAGTAGACGAGAGCTTCGCGCTCCATCGGTGTTCGTGAGCTATCTGTGGCGTAACGTCCTTAATCGGAAAAATGAATTGCTGTGAGTGGTGAAGCACTGAAATCTAGCTTCGAATTATTAATTACAAAACCCTAACCCCGACTTATCAATTTTCGAAACCCTATCCTCGACGTATTAATTTCAAAATAGGAAGGAACCCGACTTATTGACTTTACCCAGTGTATGAAAGTAAAGAAAAAACTAGAATCAACTTCGAGTTGAAGGCAAGGAAGCTTCAGAAGACTGGGGACGCCTATAGTCAACTTGGCGAGCTTTCTTCTCCGCCGATAGAGTTGTTCCATAACGGTGAGTGTTATTGGTGTAATTTAATATTGATATGTGTCTGCTCTTCAACCTTCTATAAGTTTTCTCTCTTGCTTTTTATTCGACGCTCTCGGTCTTTACTCATGAGGATTTGGGATCCTTCCTTAGTCTAATACTTCTCAGTCCTCTACCTGGAGGATCTGGGACCCTCGATTGCCGATTTTCCCTGACTCTCTCGGTCCTCCGTCAGCAGGATCTGGGATCTCTTCTTCTCTTGCCTCTCGGCCTTCTGCCAAGATGATCTGGGACTTTTCCTCTTACCTCTCGATCCTCAGTCAACAGGCTCTGGAATTTATTCCTCTTACTTCTCGGTCCCCTGTCAAGACGATCTGGGAATTTTCATTACTCTCTCGGTCTTCTGTCAAGAGGATCTCGGACCCTAGTTGCCCCCATCCCTCTCTGTCCACACAAAAGATCAGGGATCTTTCCTCCCTTTCCAGCCATCATGACGGTAAGGTGACCACCATGGAATGTCTTTTTGATTTTAGATGAACCAGCCCCGAATGAATCGGCCGAGCCAACACAAACGCTGGACAGAACGGTAACGCCGAGCCCTTGCAAGCCAGCGGGCAAAGCCGGGAGCCTATCTTCCCCTGCCCCCCAAACGGATGAAGAGAAATCGCAGATATCACCAAAACCGAGCCAAACGGCTTACAGCAAACCAATCTTCTCTTGGGAATGCACCCAAACCCACCGACCATGCCATCCCTCTGGAAGAGGTTACCGCGGAGCTGAACCTTCCCCAACAACTTAATCAGGCACTACCAGACCTGGGTAGTTATTCTTCTCCTGCAGATATTTCCATCTTGGGGACCCAGGAGCTCATTCCTCTCGAGGAAGTTTTCCGGGAACTAAGCGTCGATCTTCCGCCCAAGGAGACGTATCCTCCACTTTCCGAATTACGGAGCACATCTGCGGGGACTCCAGATATTCACTCCTTAGGGTGAACTGTTGGAGCTGCGTGCCTCTCCCATCGAGCTCTCGCCCGCAGGACCGCTAATGACCAGTGCGTGACTCTCTCGTGCCTTCATGCAACGAGTGTGGAGTCTACAAGAAAGCGGGTAAAAGAGCCCGGGGTGAGTCTACCTCTCCCTAACACGGATTCCAGTGAAAGAGAGAGGCCGAAATCTCGCCCTCCCTCTCGAGGCTCGCCCAGGAAGTCGTGGACTTATTTGTCACTCCGGCGAACCCCTCGTAAACAGCTGTTGACCAAATATACCGACGAATTTCCCCATCGGACATTGTGTCAAGGAAGACTTCCAAACGCGACCCTATCGTCCAAGGGCCTACTGGATGCTCAAACGACTGAAGTATGTTATCATCCGTCCCCAGCCGGCTACCGTGTGCCGAAACCTTTCCGACGATTAATTACTCTTTTCTGTTCTATTGCCCTGGATCCATTATGCTTTTTTAATTGATGAATAAATGTTTCTTTTTCCCATACATAAAGAAAAATTTCTTATCACTTTTCTACAAATCAAACTTATTTTATATTTATATCGGTACCTCAGTCCGGGACTGCTTATTCAGATATTGCAAAATAAAGTAAAAATTTTATTTTAAAAATTAACATTTTAATAAATGTATATTATAACAATTCATAATATGCTTTGATACTGAAACAGACGTATTTTCATTGTCTTGTTTTTATAATTTAAGAAGTACATATCCTATCAGAGGCAAAAGTAATTTTGTTATTAAACATTTTATTGCATCTTGTGCAGGGATCCGTCCAAAACTATCGTTTCGTTACGTTACGTTATCCAAAAAGTACCGAATCTTTTGTTTACTTTTCGTTACGTTTTGACAGATTGGAACAAAATTAAAAACGAAATTGTTATAACTTGATATTTTACCTGTCTGCCTTTTAATATTTACATCAGGTGCACAAGGATTCGAATAAACTATTTTTTTCAAAATACGCGTGATTAAAAAATTTCGTTACAATTTCGGTATTTTGAATAACGTAACCTAAGCCGAGTGAATATAGTTACGTTTTGGCAGTATGGAAACAGAACGAAAATCACGAAAGTATTTTGTTTCGTTTCGGTCGGATCCCTGATCTTGTGTCGTTTTTCCATAAAATTAATTTGTTTATTTTTAATTTTATTTTTTACGATTGAAACAAAAAATATACGTCCTGTCAAAAAATGATTAATAAGAAATTTGTTGCTCTTTTTTCGGTGAATAACTATAGTCTACTAATTTTTTTCGCAGCTTTTGTCGTTTTTCCAAACATTTAATTTTTCATTTTCAATGTAATTTTTTACGATTAAAACAAAAACTACGCGTCCTATTAATAAGTAAATAATAAGAAAGTAGATCTTTTTTTGGTGCACAATTTTTCTCAATTCATCTTTTTTCGTAATATATCTTCCATAGTTTGACCGCAAAAAGTAATTTTTGATTTTTCATCATTTTTTTTTTGTAGTAAAACCTGGTCCAGTTTACACCAAGTTCGCTGAATCACCCTTTGTGACCGCCTGCGAGTAGAGGGATCTTATGCGGAAAAAATCTAATTTTAGATTTTTTACACCAATCGGTTGTTTTTTATTTGCTTTTTCATAATAAAAAATATTATTCCTGTATCTGAAAAAATCGAATGTGTAAAATGAAGCTACCGCATGTTAGGTCCCTTTCTTTGCGAACGGTCACATTTACAGTTCCTCATAACATCGGTATAAATAAAAATTGTAAAAAATTCCCATAGATTACAGTTTTAGGAACCTAGTGCAAGACCCTGGTCATGAAAGTGATCCCCGTTATCAGTGGACTTTCAATTTGAACAACATTTCTAGCAAGTTGTTAAAATCAAACTGGTGCGTAGCCATGTTGCATCATGTTTGTTGATTCTTTGTTTAAAGTTGTTCACAATACTGGTATAATTTGAAATGGTGAAAAATTCCTGTAGAATACAGTTTTTTAACAACCTAGTTCACGGTTCTGTTCACTAGAGTGATCCACATTATCGGCAGACTTTGAGTTTAAACAGCATTCCTGGCGATTATATTTTAATCAAACTGGTGCATAGCCATGTTGCACCAGGTTTGTTGCATCTCTACTTAGAGTTGTTTACAACACTGGTATACGGACTGCATTAGATGCGGGGTGAATCTCGGCTAGGGAAGTATCCAGATGTCCAGCCATTTCGAGCGCAAATAGCACTCAGATAGGTGACCTACTGCGACTTAGGACCGGGCTGTGTATTAGCTGCGTTTTAACTAAATTCAAACCGGAGGTTTGACGCCGAGGATGATTGTGTGTATTTTATGCGTAGGGTCGAATGTTTGCCTTCAAACTCGACAGTCGAAAAACCGGCTGAACTCTGAATGTATTTTTCTGCAGTTTTCATTTCCCACGGGTTATCACTGGTTGTAATTAAATTCATACAGTGATTCTAAGCCCAACTTTGATTGTAAGCCCATCTTAGTAAGAGAAAATTTTTACAGGTTCATACCCAGTGAAGTGGAGTCATCTGGCGGTATATGTACTCATGATAAAGGGCATAAATGATACTTTAGTGGCAAGGGTGACCAGTGTATAGACCTCTGTTTACCAGGGTTTTAAAATGAAAAGCATGGTACAATAGGTTTTTAACCGTAGTACTACGGGACATAAATGGACCAGCCTAATAAGACGATAACACTGGTATAATTTGAAATGGTAAAAAAATGCCATGGAATAAAGTGAATAAAAAATATTAGCTCAATTAATGAATGATCATGTTGAAGGGCAAAGTGTTGTACGTTAATGAGTCTAAATCCAATAGTCTAAAACTTTGGAGCAAAGTTTTTCATTGAAAAAGTAATAGAAGAAATCTAAAAAATTCAGTAAGGTACACCCTTAAGGGGGGGGGGGGGGTCACCTCAAGCGTTACCTTAATGCTAAACTTATACACTCACTATAGTAAAAGCATTGCGTAGAGCTCTGCCGATTGAACGGCACTAAACGGCACTCAAACGGACTGCAGAAGTTCCTTCATACCTGCGACTACGCTACCAAGTAGACTAGCTGAAAGGAATTTAGAAAGTTAGAAATTCAAAATCTATGGGTTTCGATCATTTAAGACGTCTAACTTTTTTTTACAAGTTTAAAATTGGAATGAATATAATGTTTCTCGTAAGTGGAATGAGATACGCCAAAACAGACAAAATTTTTTAATTCAACTCCAGAATAGTATATAATTCATAATCATAAAATATATATACTGAGAAAATTTATGAATTAAAAAAAGTGTTAATAATTTGAAGAATCTTTTAAAAAGGAATTTGGGTTGGTGGCGGCCAACTACTATAAATCACTCTACCTGCCTGGTACCTGACAAATGCAATAGGACCATAGTATGACAGTCGCATCACTCTGAGTGCCATATAGGTGCCGACATCGGGCAGATAACAATTCCGCCCTGGGACCTGCGAACAGTTCCCCCACTACACGGCTTCCCCTCACTCAGCCGATCTGCTGCCGTCAATCCTTGTCAGTGGGAGTCCTTTGTACCTAATGAGAACTAGAATGCGGAATATGACATTTTTTCAAATTAGCACTTGGTAATTGATAAATATAATATTCGAAATCTGCTAATCATAACTATTCCAACGATACGTTATTTGAATTAAAAACACTGAAAATTGAAGAAGTAATGTTCAAGTTTATGTGAAATTTTATGAACAAATTTTTCAGTATTTTTATCAATTCTACTGCAGTAGCTTTAATTTATTGGTTGACTGAAATTTTTCTCATTTGAAAACTTATTAATGAACATCATGAATTCAGTTTCTTTCTCAAACAGTCGCATTTCTCAAAAATATCCTTAAATAATTTTTCACTCCCAGTCCAAAAGTATGAACAGTGCCATCCTTAGCTTAATTTGGAAACTCATTAACAAACATCATAAATTTTATTTACTGCTCAACCAATTTGTTTATGAAAGTTCATTAAAAATAATATTTTAACACATAAAAAGCAGAATATAAAGGATTTTCGTAGAGTCAAACTCAAAAGGGTCGTTTTTGAAATTTAACTTCAGAAATTTTAAACATTACCAAAACACTAAATTGTATTTGCTTGAGTGTCGAAACAAATTTCAAAACTGAATTCGGCCAATTTTGAAAATAGTTATTCTTTATTTTCAAAATTTCCAAACCCAATTTTTAAAATCAAGGAAACAGGAATTTTCAAAAAAGGAGTTGAATTTTTAACCAAGAAATATTTTTCAGTCAATAAAGAAAAGCCATATTAGCCAAAATGTTAAATTTTTAATCCAAAAAGACGAATGTCTGGCAAAACAGTTTAATTTTCAACCCAAAGATATGAATTTTAAACAAAACAGTTTAATTTTCAACACAAAAATATGAATTTTCAACTCAAAAGATCAGTTATCAAGCACGAATTGAATAGTTACATTTGTAGTGAAAAAATTTATTTTCAACTAAATAAAAAATAATTTTCAACAGAACGGTAAAAATTTCAACCAAAGAAATGAATCTTTTACTGGACCGAAAAGATTAATTTTCTACCCAAAAAGATTAATTTGTAACGAAATACATAAATTATCACAAAACTATCCAAAATTAAGGAATTTTCAAGCAAAGAAATGAATTTTCAACCAAACATGGAATAGTTGAATTTTCGATCAAAAATAATTAATTTTCAACCAACAGAAAGTGATTTTCATCAAAAACTGAAAAATGTTTAGTGAATTATTAATTTGGAAAAAACTCGAGTAAGTTTAGGATTGGATATATTTAGAAATTTTGAAAAGATTCCAAAATAATTTAAAACTTGAACAGATTTCAAAACATTTAAAACAAAACGTACATTTTTGAAGATCATAGGAAAACTGAAAATGAATTCAAAAAAATTTTTTTTTAAATTTTCAAAATAGAATCTGGAAGGTTTTGACGCAATTTTTTGATTTCTCCAGGTTTTCAAAAAATTGTAGGAAAAATTCAAGTTTCAAGATAGTAAATAACAAAATTTGCATTAGATTCGAAAAAAAAAATTTTATGAATTAAAAAAAAAATTGTAAGCGAATACTAAAAACGATTTTAGAACAAATCAGGGATATGTCACGCCAGCCATTTCAGCCTACAGAAAGTTGGTTCCCAACTTGACTCAGTGGAGACACAGCAAAACTGTGGCGCTGATCGCCTTTCGCCAAAATGTTGTGTTTAAATTTTAACCGAAGACTCATTTAAGTGTCAAAATAACCAAAATGGACGTAGCAGCATCCTATGTCAAAATGTAACCTTCAAAATTTCTTTACGTGTAACCCGCATAAGGTAACAATTTTATAAAAAGTTATCGAATTTTTTATTTTTTTCGTAAATTCCCTCTGTTAGACGTCGGTCTTTTACTAGTTCACGTGTCATTTTATGATTTTAGGTATACAGAATCACAGTGCATAACATAAATATAAAGATAACAAAAGTATCAAAAAATTTTATAATAAATCTTAACTTCTTTTACACGTAACTAATATATGTTTAATTTATAAATACAAAAGCAGATGTTTATATCGCTTTAATATTTTATAAATGTTATTATAATCAAAGAGTTCAGGTATTCTGATATTCTATTGAAATTTAAACAAGATAATAGGGCGAAACGCGATCAGCGCTGCAGTTTTGCATTTTCCCCGCTGAGTCAAATTGGGAACTATAATCATAATAATCGTGTTATGCCCCTGGAAAAAATTTCGATGTATAAATTAATGTTTCTAGCTTAAAATTGCCTAAAAATATATAATTTTAAAAATTTATACATTTTTTGATTGATTCTTCAATGTTGAATGATTATTAAACATTTTGGGTCAGATTATTTTTCTTTATCGACTGAAAAATCTTTCTTGGTTAAAAATTCAACTTTTTTATAAAATTCCTTTTTTTTTGTTGGCTTGAATTTTAGTCTGTATTGGTTGAGCCTAAAGTTAATGTAAAGAAAACAGAAGTGCCAGTAGTAAAACTTCTGCAGACAGTAACATTAAATATATATATATATATTATATATATTATTATTATACATATATATATATATATATATATATATAATATATATATTAAAGAGAGTCTGAGCTGATATCTCATTTTGGTGATTTAATGTGACTTTGCAAGTAAAATCCGAAAAAGCAAAACCTGTGAAAGTTTGCGTGGTACTGTGTGGTAAATAGTACGTCAGTACTGTGTTATCAACTCAAAACCGTGTGTGTCACACACGCAATCCCGCTCACTACAATGGTCGACAACATGGATATACTTAAGGAAATCAAGGCAACGGTAGACGAAAACAAGGAGAGACTACAGTCTTTACAAACTACAAGCGAACTAACCAGGAAAGATATAGAACGGTTAAATGCAAACAACGACAAATTACACCAGAAACAAGAAACCCTGGAAAAAAAGGTGGACACATTGGCTTAGCAAATAGGTAGAATACAAGTCTTATCAAAAGACAAAAATATAATTATTTTCAACATCCCAGATAATCCGGAAATTAACAAAAATCTATACCCGACTTTGACAGATATATTCGGAAAGGTCAATCTGAATCTTCCCGACACGGCAATAGATGTAGCATTTCGACTGGGTAAGATTCCCGGTAATAGACCTGTTTTGATACGTCTAATTGCACCCAGATGGAAGGCATTAATTTTCGTCAAAGCTAGACAGATCCAAGATCTTGGATATGGAATGGCCAACGACCTGACGAAAGAAGAACGGGAACAGAGGAGAGAACTCTTTGCTCTTCGTAGAGAGCTGAGTGCTTAAGGATTAGACACAAAGTTGAAAGGAAATCGCATCCAGCTAAATAACAAATAATACACTCTGGAGGAAGGTAAGGTTCAGATTGCTGTGGATCAACAAGAACCCCAACCCAGCAATGTAGTACAACAATCAATTATTTCACGTGTTGAGGAAAAGAAAAAAGGTCGCCCTCCCAAAGAGAAACTCAACAGCAATACCTACTCTCGAGAAAAGGCAGCTTTGAAAGACTTTCTCACTCCTCAACAACGAGAGAGAACTACACGAAGCTCATCCCTAGGAAAGAAATAGCAAACATCCCGAAATCTACCCCAACAAACTGCAAGAGTCTTTTTCTGGAATATGCATGGCTATAAAGACTTCAACGACCTTGCCGAGGAACTAGTGGACTGGGATATAGTTTGTTTATGCGAAACATGGATGGAAGCAGCGCCGAGAAAATCTCCATTTTGGTTAAGTAATTATACTATTTTATACAGCAACGCGATTAGAGTAAACACGAAGGGTAGACCTAAGGGGGGTCTCGCTATTGCGTTCAATAAACTTTTATATAGACATGACATTATTGAGCAAAGTGAAAACTACATTTTTGTTCAATTTCATTCAGGGGCATTGTCTTTTATTGTAGGCCTAATATATTTAAACCCAGATCTAAATTGTAATATATATCTAGATCTTTTACATGATGTGTTGATCAAGGTCGAAACTTCTAACTCTAATTGTCCAATAGTGTTAGGGGGTGATTTTAGCTGCAGAGTGGGAAGTTTAAACGAACTGAGCGAGGATATTATACCATGTAACGCCTCTTATATTTACCCGACTAGATTATCACTCGACATAAAAACTAATAGTAAAGGTGAAGCTCTAATAGATATCTTAGAGACTTTTGGACTTCTTTTACTGAATGGCAGAACAATGGGTGATGTTCCTGCTCAGTTTACTTTCTTAGGTACAAATGGTAACTCTGTAATAGATTTAGCACTATGTAGCTTGAACTTTTTGGAAAAAATTTTAAACTTCGAAGTATTGAAAATTGTCACATTCTCAGATCACTTGCCCATTCGTAGTTAGTATTCGACTGGGGAACTTAAAAAGCGTGAACTCAATAGCGAAGTCAATACCTACAAATAAGCCGTTAAAGTGGAAAAATGATTATTTCAATATTATATTATGTACTGAGTCAATCTTTAATAGCGAGCAGATTAATTTATTTAAATTAACTAAAAGGAAGTATAAAAAACTGTTAAAACCTAAGAAGGCCGCATACCAGGAATCCCTAATCTCTAGCATCGCGTCCTGCAAGAACCCCTCATAATTCTGGGAAGCTGCTAATAAATTTAAACCTACCCCCTCGAGGAATGACGTCATTGATATTTCCACGTGGTTTACCTATGTGCAAGATTTATTTCCAGCTCGAGTTTTATACCTAAGTGAAATACCTGAGTATAAATGTCAAATTTTAGACTTGAGAATTACCAGCGACGAAATAGCACGTAGCTTTTCTCAATGTAAAAATGAAAAGTCACCTGTTCCTGATCTAATTCCTAATGAATTTTATAAATTTTTACCTCAGAACTGGTGTCTTTATCTAGAGAACCTTTCTAATAAAGTATTAGACTCGGATGAGGTGCCTCGAACTTGGGCTGAATCGCAGGCTGTTATGATTCACAAAAAGGGAGAAAAAGATGATCCGGCCAACTATAGATGTATCGCGCTAACTAACTCCATATCTAAACTCTTCACGCAAATTCTCAACAATAGATTAAAAATATGGGTAAACGAGACAAATTCCATTCCTGAATTTCAGTCAGGCTTTCGAGAGGGCCGAGGTTGTGCGGATAATATATTTACTTTAAACGCGATCATTCAAATTCATCTGAGATTGCCTAAAAGGAAAATTTTTGCCCGTTTTGTTGACTTCAAAAGTGCATTCCCTTCCATGAAACATTCGCGACTATGGCAAAAACTCTTTGAGAAAGGGCTTAGTAGAAAATTTATCAACATCTCTAAAAAAATGTATGAAAAGTCGACAATTTTCATACGCACAACTTCCGGTATCACTCCTACAGTACAGGTAACGGAGGGAGTTTTGCAGGGCGAAATTTTGAGCCCCACAAAATTTTAAATTTTTATGAGCGATTTGGAGGACTTTTTTGTTCAGCACGGGGCCAGAGGACTTTCCATTGATGCTAGGAACGAGGTTATCCTCTTAGCTTATGCGGATGACATAGTCATCTTTGCGGAATCTCAAGCTGACCTGCAAAAAAAGCTTCGTATTCTGCATCAATATTGTAACGAGAATTTTTTAACAGTTAATGTAGCGAAAACCAATATCTTAATTATTCAAAAACAAGGGCCAAGAAAAAATTACAAATTTACATACGCTGATGCGTCAATAGAAATAGTTAGCAGCTTTCTTTATCTAGGACAGATTTTCACGAACTCAGGTGTATTTCTTAGAGCAACCGAGAAATTTGTCACGTCGGCCAACATTGCTTCAAATACTGTAATGCAGATACTTATGTCAGCGAAAATAAGCTCTTGGAAGGCGATGGATACGCTTTTCCGCAGTCTGGCGCTTAATGTGCTCTTATATAATGTAGAGACTTGGGGCCTGAGATATTTGGATGAAATCGAAAAGGTTCAAACTAAATTTTACAAGAAAATTCTGATGTTGCCAATCAGCACTCCAGGATACGCAGTTAGGACTGAGACGGGCAAGGTCCCCTTGGCCCTAGCAGTTCTAAAAACGGTGTTAACATGGACTGAAAGAATACTAAGAATGCCTGAGTCTAGGTACCCGGGTCTCTGCTTTAAGCGTTTGAAGGCTCTCGCTGTGCTGCCTTCAGCAAACTGAAAATACAAGTGGTTCCTACAGACGAAAGATATGCTTGCTATTTGTGGGTTGGAGGAATATTGGCTTAATCTTAGCTTTGATTCTCTGTCTAAAAATCGCGAATTTATACTGCAGACATACGAAAATTACCTGAGAAAATGCGATTTTGACAGAGTGGCGGAGAGTACATGTCTTCAAGTCTTTCCCTATTTGTCCTTAGAGAGATCCACCCAACCATACTTAAAGCTAAATTTACCAAGTTACGTCACAAGGCTAATTGCACACACTCGCTTGTTTTCCAATTTTTCTTATCGCATTATTCATGAATCAAAAAGATACGAATTTATTACAGAGAGATTGTGCCCTTGTGGCGGGGGACCCGACAAGGACGATGCATATCACTATTTAGTGATTTGCTCCAAGTTTAAAAATTTACGAAATGAACATTCTCAAATTTTTGGTAGCAGGGTGGCCTCTAGGGTCTTTTGGACGGACATGTTGGCCTCATCAGATGCCACGGTTCTAAAAAAACTAGCAGTTTACCTTAGAGAGGCGCTGGCGATTAGGGGAGGATCTTAATACCATATTTTATTACGTAAGACTCCGGAACCACTTGCATGATCATGCTTGATCCCAAGCAAGATAAGACTAATATCACAATGCGAATAACTAGATCTGAGAACAATGATTTAAGTATATCGGTTAGAATATTAGATTAATTTCTGTAATTTGTTTATGTAAACTTAATCATGTAATTTTATCGAATAAATTATTATTAATTATTATTATAATAAAGATTAAATACCACGCTGAAAACACCAGTTCTCGTTAGATCACTGAAGTTAAGCAGTCCTGGGCGCGGTTAGTACTGGAATGGGTGACCGTTCGGGAATAATACTACTGCGTGCTGTTGGCACGTCGTGGGTGTGATGAGCCCACACTTGTAGTTATTTACTACAAGAAACTATCCACCTAGAAGCACTACCCGAATCGGGTAGTGTCACGCCTAACCCGCAAGGGAAATGGATTAATGGTATACATACATACACAGCTCCACAAAAAAATCGAGAAAATTACCCCTGGAGTTTGACTACATCTATCATATGTTTTCTGGGTCGCTGAATCCAAATTCGGGATCAATTTAACCTCATCACGTCAGGATTTTCCATAACCTTAAAAAATAGGCCAAAAACCCCAATAAATCCTCTATCCATTGACCACTCAATCCCAATAACCCCATTACCACTTGACCCCATAATCTCAAAATGTCATAACCCCAAAACCCCCGAAACCGGTAAAAAATAGACATATGCGCGTTCAAGCTCTGGAAAACACAGCATGTCCGAGCCATGAATGCTCCTTGAGCCTTAAACCCAAATTCTTCAATAACCCCATAACTCCGAAACCCCAAAACCCGGTCAGAATGAGACTTTCGTTGGGAGAACCTACGTTTTGCCCACCGTAAATCACGTGGAGGTGCCCTGCATTGCAAAAACACGAATAAGTAGTACAGCATTCATGTACGAAGATTTGACTCATGAGAGTTCGTACATAAGGCTATTCTCACCGGGTTATGGGGCTTCGGAGTTATGGGGTCATTGAAGAATGTGGGCTTAAGGCTCCAGAAGCCTGCACGGCTCGAACATACTGCGTTACAGGGCTTCAACGCGCTTATGGTTCTTTTTTACCGAGTTGGGGGGTTTTGGGGTTATGACATTTTTAGATCATAAGGTTAAGTTTAAGGGTTCAAGAGATTAAGAGATTATGGGGTTATTAGGATTGAGTGGTCAATGGATAGAGGATTTATTGGGGTTTTGGGCCTATTTTTTAAGGTTATGGAAAATCCTGACGTGATGGGGTTAAATGGACCCCGAATTCGAATTCAGCGACCCCGAAAACATATGATAGGAATAGTCAGACTCCAGGGGTAATTTTCTCAATTTTTTTGTGGAGCTGTGTTATTTTTTTATTTTTTAAACAAATTGGTTAAGCAGTACAAAAAATTTATGATTTTTAATAATGAGTTTCCAAATTGAGCTAGGGATGACACTATCCATTATTTTGGACTGGAAGTGTGCAATTATTTAAGAATAATTTTAAGAAATGCGATTGTTTGAGAAAAAAACTGAATTTATTATGTTATGTAATAAGTTTTCAAATCTGGCCAAATTTTAGCTGCCGGAATTTTCCAAGTTAGGTAAAATATTTCACCAATAAATTAAAGTTACTGCAGTGGACTTGAGTGGAATAATCTGAAAAATTTTCCATAAAATTTCTCATAATTTTATGTTATATTCATATTATCATAATATATAGTTATAATAATATTATTTATGTTATATTCATAATATTATGTTCATAAGTTACCAAGGGCTAAATTGAAAAAATGTTATATTCCGCAATTTAGTCCTCATTAGATACCAAGGATTCCCGCTGACCAGGATCGACGGCAGCAGTTTGTTTGAATGAGGGGAAGCCGTGTAGTGGGGGAACCGTTTGCAGGTATCCAGGCCAGGTACCCAGTGCCGTACGTCAGTGCCTTTTCATCGGCTGGGAGGGGGTGGGTGTTAAATATTAGGAAAAAGCGTTACCTATTATACGAACGGCCCCTCATTGTTTTTTTATTCATGCGAATCGCTATATTTAAAGACAATTTTTTTTGTTTATGAAAAAGTATAAGAAACCAGCGAAGATCATTTTGTTGCTGGATTTGTTCTCGCCTTTCCTCAAAATATGCTTCCGAACTCTTTTCTCTGATCTTCATGCTTTGTCCAGTGCCATAACCCTTTAAGACAGCTGAAGGGAGGGGACAACGATCCCAGCAAAAAACGTACCCCGCTGGTTTCTCACACTTGTTTTCCAATACAAAAAACCGTCTTGAAATATCGCAATTTGCATGAAGAAAAAATAAGTACATACTTGTTGAAAATAGCAAATAATTGAAGGCCGAGGGATCAAAAGGGCCTAACTAACATTTTTTTCGAAATTGAGGTTTTTGCATTTTTGGATTCTTTGAACAAATGCCCACAACGAGATATAATGCCAAAAATTCAAAAAAAAACTTCAACTTGAAAAACGAAGGCAAAATGCGCCGCGGGCCTAAGTCGAGGGGTATCGAGGGATCAAACGGGCCCAACTGCTTATTGAGTCTTATGGGAAAATGTGGCTTTTGCATGCTTTGCCGTGGTTCTAGCGTTCGGTGATGATATTTGAATCATCTCGGTATGTCCGGATGTTACCATAGCATACGGGGTGTCATAAAGGAAACCCTAACGAGCATTTTTGTTGTTTTGTTTTTCCTGTAGCATTAAAATTGGCGGAGAATGCCGCGAAAATCTGACGCTCGGCGCGTGTCGCGAATGCGTGGCGAGGAATATATGACTCGCAATGGAAAAACAATTCCTGCTCGTCTGGATTCGAATCGACACCCCTGGAACAGTGAAGCTAAAACGTCCGTTCGATTCCAGTGGATTCGAAGTTGTCAATGTTTAAAAATGAGGTAATTGTAAAAAATGAGTAGTTATGAATGACTAAAGTTACACATTATCAATAAACAACAGAAATCCAACAAAAATTACAATAAATGTCGAACAATAACAAGAAACCAGCAATATCAATAAAATATATCACAGAAATTTGATTAAACCAAAAAAAAATCAACAGAATAAACAATAAAAAACGTAAAGTAACAATACTATATACAATGAGCACATACACATCAAATTAATCACTCCAAAACACAAGTGAAAGGAAAACCTTATTTTTATTGTTTCAGGAAAATCTGTGAAAGATTTTGACAAAATTGAACTGGCTGAGATTGTTCCAAAGCCAATATCAAACAAGAAAAAGAAGGACCTTCCTCAAATGCTCGATTATCTGCCAGTGGAAAATCGCGAATATTACGAGCAACTTTTGTAAAATTATTTTGAAATTTCAATAAATTTTTCAACTTCGTGTGCCTTAATGAAGCAGTTAAATAACGAAAAATATACTTTACTATTACTTTATCCTCCTTACAAGCCTCGAAAACGCCACGAAGGTCGTTTTTTGGAAAGAGAAAGTAAACGGCTGGGTGCAGATAGGCCCTTTTGATCCCTCGGTACCCCTCGACTTAGGCCCCTGCTTATTTCGAAAGCTCATAATTTTTTTGGATTTGAACTCAATCAATTCAAACTTGGGGGATGAACGTAAAATGGCATCAACAATAAATAATGCAAATATCAACTTGATTCAATATTATATTTCGGAATGAAAACGTTTTTTCCCCGCCCTGTAAAATTATGAAATTGTCAGTTAGGCCCTTCTCTTCCCTCGGCCTTCAATTGTAGATAGTTTAAATAGCAGCTTCAAATTTAAATTACTTCAATATCTGCATTAGAACTTAAGATAAAAGGGTTGTATATTTATGTAAATAACAAACAACTTGTTAGATTTAAAAAAGACGGTAATTGGTTATGACAAGATTTTTTTTATTATGCGGAGAAATGACCTACGTTCACAAATGGCAGCCCAAACCAAAATAACTTAAAAGTTACGGCAAAGAATTAATTCTGAGAAGATTAATGTGTTAAAAATTTATACAAATGGTTGAACGCCTCATGTGGAGAATAATTACTCATGAAAGAAATCAAACTAATAACCTTAAACATTTAAGAGATAACAGGCAAGGAAAGAGACTAAAGATTAAATAATCAATTACCTTGAGTTATACTCAATCGAAATAGAAATTGCTCCTTATTGCTCAAAAGAAAAGTATTCCAAGTATCCAAGTATTTAAAAGGATGCGTCCTCACACCAATATGGCCACACGGAATTTGAGCTTTTCTTCCCGCCCAGGGAAAGCGTCGTCCTTTTCATTTTCTTACGTGAAATTCGCTGACGAGGACATCGACGCGCCACATGGCATCTTTATTGTTGAGCCTTGTATCACTCGAGTGATAAGAGATATTGCTCGTAGAGTAAGTTAGTCCGCCAGAAAATCCATTCGCTGACGAGGACATTGACGGTCTACTTGGCATCCTTAGTGTCAAGTCTTGTATCACTCGAGTAGTAAGAAATGTAGCTCGTAGGGTGATTCCACCAGAATGTGAGAAGAGTTAAGTAAGACAGAGATAACATAGAGTGGTGTTGGAATTCTCCATAAGAGGTTAGGATTCCCTAAGAACTGTCAAAACACGACACGAGACATCGTCGTCCAAGTATTTAAGAGAGCAAAACTCAAGGCAAAAAAATATCTACCTTCTCTCTCTCCTCCCCTCTCCTTACACTAGTGTATGTTTTACAATCAAAGATAAAACAGAGAATAAAGATATTAAAACATCACAAATAAGTTTCTCAAAAATACAACTTAACTCAATTATACAAGTAGTGAAGAACGTATGGTTTATCGCAGATAAATCTCTCAAAAACACAACTTAACCTTAAAAAAAGTGAGAAGAACGTGTGGCTAAGTTAGAGATTGGATCAAAGTAAGAGTTTTATTTTTAATTGTTTAAACAAAATCGTAGCGTTACAAAACCCCCTCCGAGACAGGTAATGCGGGGAATAAACTTCACCGGATACCTCAAATCTAATCTCAGCCAAGCCCATGCTCTAAATTATTCAATGGTTCAATCCAGATTATAAGGAGGACTTTAAATAATACACGAAAAAGGAAAACAAAAAAAAACGACTGACTTCTCTCCGCGCATTGTGCTCACTAGGATTAAAGTTTGAGAAATAATAACTAAAGTTGACAACAAAACAACTCATAGACTACGGCAAGAAAGACTTAAAACTAATACCCAAAATGACTGACGGGGATGAAAGTTAGTATCATGACGCATTTTGTCAATAATGACTCCCGCTAACGCCTTCAATAAGGGACAGTTCGGGTCCATATCGCGGGTCACCTCCGATACCCGATTCAGGACAGATCTGTCAATTTGCACATCCGACGTTGTCTGCAGCGTTAGGGTATGACTTCCTGAGAAAAATCCCCAGCTCGTACCACAAGCGGGAACGGTTCAGCGGATGAGAACATAGAAGGCGACACGCCCGACTGCGGGGATACGTCGAGCGAAGGTGGCATAACGCTGTGGACCACCGGCCCGAGCGTCAACGGTGCCGGCACAAACCTAGGCTCTTCACCCAAGGGATGCCTAGGGCCAATCGTCCCTTCCCACCATCCAAGATGACATTTGGAGCAACTTGTCAACTTCACTGCTGGTTTACCACAACCAAAGCAGAAAACGTGTTTCTTAAATGGACACCTGTTGTAGTTGTGACCAGAGTGGTAGGAGTTGAAAGAATCTCCTTCACGTGGATTGTGGAGGGGTTCCCACTGTTCCCTTCGGTAGCAAAGCCTTGCTGCAGGAGAGCACAATTTCGGACCCAGTGATTCGTGAGAAAACACCCCAGTCGGACCCGAAGTAAACATTCCCTCACTGACCCCCCAAGCAGCCGGGCGAATTGTAGGAAAAGTCCAACCGCTTCCAAAACCTCCAATCCCCGGACTACTCGGGGATAAAGGTACCGCAAGCGGAGAGCGTGGGTCCACAGACCGAGACCCCCAAAGAAACCGTGTTGACGGGTGGGAAAGGTGGATCAGCTGACCGAAGAGAACTCACTTCTCGTCCATTGTCACTTGGCGTAGTGGATTTCCATGAGAACTTGGAGTCGCTAGAACAGATAGGGCCAACGCTTTCCTCGGAACCCTCAGAAATGGCAGAACAGGTGGTAGCAGAGAAGAATTTATTGGCCCAATCGACCCACTCCCCAACCCAATACCACTTGGGGTAAGAGACCCCTCGGGAGGAGGATACAGATCGTCCAAACGAGCGATTCCCCTTCCCTTTCGTAGAACCCCCAGGAGAGTCGGGTCGATGGGCGGCGAGGACTGACTCCCTGGTCGTCGCAACCCCCTACCACATCCAAGACCACTCAGGGACAAAGGGCTTACAAGCGAGGGTGATGAGTCAGTAGGGTGGACGAAACCCCTTGCAATACCACTTGGAATAGTGGTTTTCCATGGAGGGGTGGGCCAGCCAGCCCCAAGGAGCTCGCCCGCACATAAGTACCACTTAGGGTAGTGGATTCAACCATTATTTTTGCAAAACCCCTTCCCCTTCCGATAGTAGGGGTGGCCGTTTCGGACTGTGACCGGGGATCAATCAAGTCGACCCGGCGCGGCTGAAACCTGTTTGGATCTTTCCCGGATCCTACGGCTTCTCCTGATGATAGGAGAGACTTCGCCCGCTTCTTCACTCTCACCGCTCTCACTTTGGGATTCGCCCCGGTTGACTCTAGGTTTGCTGCGACGAATGGCTCTCGTTCCTGTCAAGAGGGAGGACCTACGGGTGAGATAGGTCCTCTTGGGAGGCCTTCCTCTTCTTCCTGGGCCCGCTCCGGACCTTGCCCGCTCGGCGATAGGGCGAAGGCGTTCTCCTTGATTTCGGAGTACTCGGTCACTGCCAGTGCCCGAGTTGTCTGGACCTGAAGGTCCCCCATGGATACCGCGGACGGTCACTTCTTCGCGGCCTTCCACTCCTCCGGGGAGGACCGTATTCTCCTGATTCGACGCCTTCTCATTGAAGAATGGGATCAGGACCGATTGAACCTCAAGGCAATGAGGCTCCATCCCCATCCCCTTGGTTCCCGTGAACTCCCGGATCACTGACTTGACCCTAGGGTTTTGATGAGGTGCTCTTCCCCCCCCTCTTCTTCAGGACATTCACCGCCGATTCCCTGAATTTCGGGACACCTTCCTTCATTCTCCCCGAAAGGAGAAAGGGGATTGTAATCGTGGTTTTATCGACCGACCAGTAAGGTTTTAAATCTTTCACAGGAATCTTTTCTCTAATCCCAGATGCACACCTTATTAAATATACAACCGGAGAAAGAACTTCAATAACCTCAAACGGAACTTCATGTTTCGGAGCTAATTTCCTGGTGATAAAATCTGGTGCAGAAGATAAAAAATGGGTTTTACGCCAAACCATGTCCCCCATCTGATAACGGATACCTCGTCTCCCACGATTATAATATTCCGCCTGACGATCTGACGCTAAATTTAAGTGATGGGCAAGTAAATCTCTCAATGCGGGTAATCTCCTAGTCCTATCCTACCATTTCTCTGCGGCTGATGGTATAATTTCAGGGATTGCCTCTACTTTTCTTCTCAGCGAACTAGCCAACCTCGGCTCTCTTCCAAAATTCAAGAGGGCTGGTGATACACGAGTTGAACCATGCACGGCTGTATTGTAAGAAAAACGGAGATCTGGAATATGTTTATCCCAATCTCGGTGGTCGCTTTCTACAAAAGAAGCCATTATAGTCTTAACCACCCTATTCACCCACTCCACCGGATTTGAATGCGCATGGTACGGGGGAGTAGTAGAATGGCGAATACCAAGCTGATTCGCCACCTAAAAACCACACAATCCTCAAAAGCCTTATGAACATTGGTACCATTAGCTTGTCTTAAAGGAACACACTCTATCCACTTTGTAAACATGTCTTTGGAATATCAGTAAGTAGCGGTATTTGGCACGACTAGGTGGGAATGGACCCATTATGTCTGCTGCTCATGGTGGTCTGGAAGGACGAATAGTTATCACAAAAATGGCAACAAAATCCGTTTACGGGATGATATTCGGGCACGAATATGCATCAAAAATCCTTTCGAATTGAAATCCTAGCTGATCCTGTTTTCGAGATATCGTCAAATTACGTATTTTAGCTATTTCATCAATGGAGCGTAATGAGCTGTACCTTAAGTATGCATTTAAATGCTTATATAATTATTATTTGTATACTAGGTATGTGTAGAATAGATAAATATATGCATGTTCAACACCTCTGTATATATATATATATATAGAAACGAAAGCTTACAGTCATGACAGAAGCCCTCCTAAGAAGATACAATATATAACAGTTGGAAAAAATCCCAAAAATATACCTGTGTAATATTTATCACCAGCTACAAATTGAATGCTTTGCATGCTCGCAGCTTTTCTGCGCAATGTTTGAAAATTCTGAGAAAAATCATGCTAGTTCAGTGGAGTATAGGCTACTGAAATTTCACGGATCTAACATTGTGCTTTGATTTATAACTCAGCAAGAAAACCTCAAAGCTGTGTCACGGCT
>CAKNXH010001688.1:170340-185206 GCA_932178445.1 Andricus quercusramuli | reverse complement strand
AAAAAAAAAAAACGTTTTTGGATGTTTCGGCACACGAATAACAAACTAAATAATTCACTAATATTTTTTGCAATATGAGCTCGATTCCAAGCTGAGTAAACAGATTTTGGTGCAAAATTGTCAAATTGCTACATACCAGTCTTTATTTCTCTTTCTGCACGGCTCATACTGGCTACTTTTGATTGATTTCTGTTTCTGTTTCCAAGTGTTGCCAAATTCTTGCCAATAATACTTTTTGAGGTAAGAAGTAAATTCCAAGTTGATTGAATTATACTTCACGGGTCGAAACTTTCAAATTGGTACACAGATCTTAATTTTTCAATCTGGACGCCGTATATTGGTGACTTCGTAGAAGCTTCTTTGTTTAGTTTTTACAAATGGATGAATTGCCAACACAGCGGTTTTATAGTATAATTTTGAAAGTATCAACTCGATTCCAATGAGTCTTTGGTCAGTAACTAAATTGTTATTTTATTTAAATTTAATTCAATTACAATCTGCCCAAATAAATGTGTAATAATGTACGCACAGTAAAACCAGTAGATATTTGTAACCCATAGTTGGATAAAAATGCTCCTGATAGTTATTGTCGCTCCAAAATTATATTATGGTATCCGTCCACTTGTCGGAAAAGCAGAGAATTAGTTTGGAATTTTAAGCACCTGGAAAAAGATGAGGAATTTTTAGACGATTCAACGTAGCAACTTCACACATTTCCGTCACGGTTTCAAGAATTCAATGTCACAAACTCACAATCCTAATTCAAAACGTAGAGTTTTAATTTAAAGGTAAGACTTATTGTAATTAGAGGACTTCCAGTTAGTAAGAAATTATAGTAATAAAATACGTGAGTGTCTTCATTCTTCATGTTAAATGCTTCAAATTGGAAAGACTTATACTTTTGCAGCTTTAATTTGTATTTCATAAACTACAGTTTTTTCTCTTTGAAGTTTTAATTGTTTAATTTTAGTGATGGGCAAAAACGAGTTTCAGAATTTTTTTCTGAAAGATTCTAGCAGATGAAAAAAAAATTAAAAATTTTCTTACTGACGCATTTTTAAATTCAAATAAAATTTCAAAAATTAGATATAGAACTTAAGAAATAATGCTAAAAAATACCGAAAATCATTACAACATTTAATTAAAATTGTAAAGACTTACAAAAATTCAGGTAAGCTTCTTTCTCTTACTTTTTCTTATCTTGCCTTCGTGATCCGATTTCTCGAACAGACTTAAAACTTATCAAATGAAGAAACAATTTTCAGTTCCAATTAATGACTATTGTTTGTAAGGGGCTTGACTGACAGTTTCAAATTTAAGTTACAGTATTTATGAGGGATCAATTTTACAATTTTATAATTCCAATTCGAAATTCCAGTTTTTCAATGCGCAATTCTGTAATAGTTTAATTGTTGAGGTCCGAAAAAAATTGTTCAGTTTCAAAAGCTTGAATTTGAAAATATTTGTTTTTATGTTTCTTCATTTGTAAATGCTTAATCAGGATAAAGGTTGCAAAAATTCAAAAATGAAGAATGCTGCATTTAATTGAATAATTTGCCATTTTATATTTTCAAAATTCTAGAATTTTTAACCGTGCCTCTTTATATTTGTAGAACTTTTAATTGTATCTACTCTACACCTTTAAAATTAAATAGTTTTCAATTTTGAAATTTTTTAATTTTGCAAGCTTTCAGTTTTACAATTAAAAATTCTCTAATTCCGACGATTTGCGTTTGACATTTCTTCAATTTGAAGAGTTATAATTACAACAACTCTTGCCTCTGCAAAAGAAAAGACCGTTGGGATCCTTATTATCAGCAGCATCTTCCTTTCTTTTTTTGTGCAGAATCCGAAAACAAAAAGGTATCTTTTGCTGCGAAAACATTTAGATCACGACAACATTGATTTTTAGGAGCTTACATCTGTTTTCTTGAATTATGGCTTGTTTTTTGATGAAGCCCAAAGCTCGATAATGTATTTACATCGCGCTACGCGCTCGTTCTTCGTACTCTCCACACATTTGTACATACACGTCTTTTTAAATTAATGTTGAAATCATTGGCAACTGTAATTTGGGGATTCTGAATTTTCTTTTGTTAAAGCTCCTTCGGCTTTCACGAGCACATTATTCTCATCGCGTGTCTGGCGCTTCGCACTCGATTGAAGTTCATATGTCTAAAACGCGAACTTTTCTATATTATGTAGATCTAATTTAAGGTGACAATTTTTTTTATGAAACATTTCATTGCATCTTATGTCATTTTTCTAAAAAAAATTAAATTTGTTTATTCTTATGAGAATAAGCAATCAGTGACTCCTCGGACGCTGACTGCATGTGTGTGCGTGGTGGGGAGACCCACGGTAGAGTGACCAGAAAAAAAATACTTTTGGTTTTCTCAGAAGCGAAAGGGAAATAACGATACTTTATCCGATTGTAGAAGCCAGATTTTTTGTAATCAATTTTAAACAATATTTCGAGGTGGCCCATCGTTTTGGAAGTTGTCATGTAATTAACATGGGCAAATCCAACTTTTTTGGTGCAATTGCAGAATAGGGGCGTCACCTCTGTTTTGGCTGGAAAAACTTCATTTTTCGGCAACAGACTATTAGAATCTTTAATTGGGCAATAAATTAAGCGATATGAGATGAAAGGACGCCTTTGGCTATCGATGGCAATCGAGATATGAATGCCACAAAAATAAAAAATAGATATGTAATGGTCACGAAAATAATGTTGAATAAACCCCTACCCATTTCCAACGTCTTGTGGGGGCAGGAAGGCACCCCTTAGACTGGTCACAAAAATAATGTTCAAATCCCTACCCCTTTCCAACGTCCCGTCTCCTCTTGTCTCAAGTGACAGCTGATGTGCGTGAAACTCTCCTTTTTTTGTCGACATAATAGCTTATGTCGGCATAAAAATATATCGAATATATTTTGATTAATTAAAAACAATTCAATTTCAATTATTCACAGTGTTTCTGGCCGTACGGATGTTTAAAAAACACCTAAACTGTGAGTTAAATATGATAATTCCGGTATCGTGACAGACCCATATTTGAGACATCGTAGTAACAAAAGTAACAATAATTGGAAACGTGTTGCTGACGAAATCGCTTCAGTTATCGTTCAATTACACATTCCAATCCACATAAAAGCATTCTTTAATGAAAAGTTCATACAAAATATTAATAACGGTTGCTTGAAAAAGTGCCATTTTCACTGTTTTCTATTGTTTTCAAAGCATAATAACAGCCCAGATAACAAAATGCTTGCAAAATGATGGCGTATTCGCACGCATATGTGTCATCAATTGAGGTTCATATCGCGCGCATGTTATGATTATCATAACGTGCGTGCGATATGGCATGCACATTGGGATTTTTCATTAGAAATAATAAAATCATGAATAATAATAAATAACAATAAGAGAATAATAAAATATTCATATAAATATAAAATTATTTATATTTATATAAATATTTTATTATTAAGTCTACTTCCCAGATAACAAAATGCCGGCACGGTAGCATACTATGAGCAGGCACGTGGGCCGATTGACCAGACCGAGCTGCCGGTACATGCGCAGCTCAATACGCGCGCCATTGATGTCTATATGGCCCGCACGAAGTCGGGCGCACGCGGTCTGGTGAAATGCCGGCCATGCTCCGGTAAAATGCAGGAACTAGATCCGGTAAAATGCAGGCTACCATCCGGTAAAATGCAGACTGAGTGTGCGAGTAGATTAAAATTAAAAAAATCTTTTCTTCTGTAAATAAAATAAAAATTTCCAAATATCACGGAAGGTAATTACGAGATTCTGCGTATAATAAGTCCAAGTTGAAAGAAAAATGTCAATATTATAAAAATATCTTTTTATAATATTGACATTTTTCTTTCAACTTGAACTTTATATTATTATATGCAGAATTTCATTACCTTTCGTGATATTTGCTAATTTTGTTGATTTGAAGGACACCGACAGCAAAAAATTGCTAACAAATTTTTTGTTCCACACACAGCCAAAACAATACCAAAAACCGCAAACGATGAAAGGTATAACTCCGTTATACAAGTGGATTACTCCGTTTTCCAATTGGATTACTCCATTTACAAGTGGATTACTTATTCTTCTATTTTATCTGGAACGAATAACAATTATTGTTTGCAAATCGCACACATCCGAGAGAAAATTCACGGGTGTGAACGCCACACGAGATGAAATACGACAAGAACAGCTGATCCGAAACGCGCATGCGCGTTTTTGATCCCAAACTACTCGCACTATCAGCCTGCAGCGGTCGTGTAAATCGCAGGCCCGTTGTTCCTCGCCGCTTGTTGCCGGACCGTTGCCTGCCGTTGTCCGCCTTTCGGTCGCATTCCGACTCTGCCGGCCTGTCGCATGCATTTAGCAGGCACGCTGGTCTCCAGCCCGTCGGGCCGATCGCGTGCCGGCACGTATTGTTATCTGGGTTCGGACCTGCATGGTACTCCAGTACCATGCCTTCTTATAATTTAAAAATAATGTTTTAAAAACTATAGTTTTGAACTTTTATTTATAAAAACTACTCTTTTATTATGAATAAATAAATTTTTAACCATCTGTCAAGATCAATCCAGGTAAAGAGTTTCCTATTATACTTATAAATTCTTATTGGTGTAATTACCTAACCTCCCTTTTATTATTTTCGTTAAAAATCTCCTAATAAATTTACTAAAGTTTTCCTTTCTTTTTTTCATTACTGGTTCAGATCGAGTACCGAAAATGGATTTCGGCATAAAAAATGTAATTTTTAACTAAATTGATAATTCTTCACAATTTATCTACGGATCTTATACGTACCAAAGTCACTATGATGCATGATCGTGGTTGTTTTTTGCTTTTGGAGAAAATTCTCAATTATCCTTCTTCAAAATATAACTTTCAACTGAATTTAACTTCTTGTTTAATGGTAAGTTTTCATATTTTGAAAAATATATTTTTAGGCAATTATTCTATGTAACCTTCTGTGTAATTTTCCCAAATAGATTTAACTATGGTCTTTTCTGATGAGGTTGCCAAACTGGTGACGAAACGTCAAATTTATTAAAACGATTTTTAGTCTGGAAGTGTTGTTCTTAACTTTCATATATTATTCAAAGAATGAACGACCAACAAACATAGAATGCTAATTAAAAGGCGAACTCCTTTCTTGTAATGCAGCCAAATGCAGCTTAGATGCCTGTTAGATGCCTGATTGTCAACATGTCAACTGGTGTTGTGTACGGGTGGGGGAAACTTTCAACTTCGTTGGTCAAACAGCCTCCCATCTGCCACCATTTGACTACCTATTCCTCGAAGGTTGAAGATCACATTTTTTTTTTAAATCAGATTAAGAAAAATATAAATAAGCCTGCTATAATTAAAACAAATCTGGTTGAATTTTTGAAATTTGACAGGTCCACGACTTTAGCTGTTTAATTTTCGGGGCGGAGCGCTCATCAGCTCGGCCATAAAAGTCGATCACAGTGGGTCTTGACACCATAAACTCATAAAGCAGACCCTTTCTCGGCAAGCTTTCTTTAGTCATATTTCCATTTTTCAGTAAAGTGATTAATAATAATAATTTGGGGGACGCTAACTTATCCTATTATAAAGTTACATCGATGAAAAGAGCTGAGGTTGCACTTTTATGATCGACTCTTCACTTACCGAAATGGTCAGCTTTCGCAATGACAAAGTTCAAAGACAATGGGCCAACTCTAAATATTGTTTAAAATTTAGCGAAAAAAAATCTGCCTTCTACAATCGCATAAACTACCGTTATTTGCCTTTCGTTCCTAAAAAAAACCGAAATTGTTTTTTTTTCGTCTGGTCACCCTAGTGTGCAGTCTCAGGTGTGCCGAGCACTGCAGCGAGCAGTTACTTCTCAGCGAGACGCTATCTTGTAAATATATGCATAGAGGAGTGTGCTCAATAAATAGGTTTAGATCATTGTTATATCACGCCAATTATTTCGCCACCAACACGTAACTCTAATAGGCTGTGGGCCCAGCAACCCTGGTCCACTGCGCGAGGTGAGTAATGGGGTGATCGTGTAAAAGAAAGGATTCGAGAGTGTTAAGGGAATTTATCAGGGTTATAAAACGGTATTCCAGTAGTTCTCAGTGCTAGCTGAGTGTGTATTTTCGAGGCCTAGGCAATCGACCCTCGGCAAAGTTACGAGGCAAACGCCCTGGAGCGCGTCGAATTACCCGAAATGAATCACCCTTTCATTGTTACGAGATGCAGGCCGGTTCAAAAAACTGAAATTATGAAAGCATCGCGTGATTCAATTTTCATTAGCAGAAATAGTTTATTCATATAATTTCAAGAAAGTAAGAAAAAGAGTCATGAAAATCGGTTAATATTTGCAGCAATAATAGGAATGTTGAAGTGCACACGATAGTATGCCCAGATACACCGCACTATGAGAGGAAACGAATTTTTTTCGTTCAAAAGGTCTATATTTCAATTTTACCCCAATTTGCAATTACTTTTTTTTTTTGTAAATTGAAGAGCGCTAAATTTCCAAGAGCACCTTAGTCAGAGATTGTTGCATTTTTATTTGTTTATTTATTATACAGGGTGTTTTTTTAACTTGAGACAACGAAATATCTCAAAAAATACGCATCCTACGGAAAAAATGTCTGGAATAAAAACTTTTTATTTTCGAGGGGGAAAAAAGATTTGTTAAAATTTACCCCACCCCCACCCTCACAGGAGGCAGGGGTGGGGGTAACTTTGTAATTTCAAATGGCAACCCCAATTTTTTATCACAGATTCAGATTCTCCTTTCCGAAATACGTAAGTTGCATTCGGAAAATTTGTTTCGATTCGCGATAGATGGCGCTGCAATTGCGAAAAACGAAATTGTTGACACTACTTTTAGCTCTACCCAGTAATAACGACGCGGACGTAGTAGTTGTCTATTCCCTTCGGGGTGCTTAATTTCGGTGAGTCCCCTTGCCTCTCACCATCCATCGGGGTGCTTGATTTCGGTGAGTCCCCTTGCCTCTCACTACAGGCATGCTTGATTTCGATTAATTATTTTACAATAAGTGCTCAAAATGGTGTCCTCGCACTTCGATGCACTTGTTAATCCGAGCTTTGAAAGATTCCACACAACTGCGAATTGTGTCTGGTGATATTTGTGCACAAGCAGACCTGATTCGCTCGATCATGTTATCACGAGTTGTGGGCACTTCTTGATACACGCGACTCTTTAGATAACCCCACAAATAGAAATCCGGCGCCGTAAGATCTGGCGATCTGGCAGGCCAATTTACTAGACCTCCTCTACCGATCCATCGTCCATTGAATTCGCGATTGAGTACTTCCCTCGCGATTGCCGCATAATGTGCTGGACAACCGTCATGTTGAAACCACATGTTGTGTCGCACTTCCAAGCTTAGGTCTTCCAGCAATATTGGAAGTTGATTTTCTAAAAAGTCATGATATTTTTCACCGTTCAAATTTCCATCAATAAAATACGGACCGATAAGTTGATCTCCAATTATTCCACCAAACGTTCACGGACCATGGACGCTGATGCTCAACTTCACGCAACCAATGTGGATTTTCTACACTCCAATACTGCATGTTGTGCCGATTAACGTTACCATCCCAGATAGCAAGCGTGCGACGCACGTTACTCGCACTGCATGCGAGGCACGCCGTGCGTGCCGAAACGCAGCGTTACCGCTCGCACTTCGTGCAGGCACATATGTGCGAGGCATATGAGTCGCATATCGTGATACCGCCTGATCACGTGGCAAGAAAAATCCAGATAACATGGTGTTCCTTTCGGTTGCGGTGGTTAGGCTAGGTCGTTTACCGATTCGTTATTGAATGTTGACAATTTGCAGTCTTCTTGTTCGTGGGCACTTAGATATATTTCATAATTTATATGTACGTACAATTTATTTCGGAGTGCAAACGGTTTTCGTGTTCAGTTTATTTTATATTTCATTTGATATTTTAATACTTATATTTTGTAATGTATCGTTTGGATCATTTTGACTCGCAATGTATTTTTTTTAAGTGAAAAGAGAGAAATGATTTTTAAACATTGCTATATGTTTATCCAAACGTGTATAGCAAATAAGAGAACACTTTATTTCATAATTGACACAAATCCAATCAGAGTTACGTGAAATTCTGAAAATATTGATTAAATAGGTACACATAACCTCAATTTCTGGTGCGGTAAACAAAACACCGCCGTAGATTGCACTTTCAAAAATCAAAATAAGTAGGAAATATACATTTAACATACTGAAAAATTTCCCTACCATACATTCTCCCGATTATTATAGTAGAGAACGCGCAGTTTTCGAAATTATGAAGAGATTCAAGACAAGGCAGATAAAGAATATTTTGTTTTTTCCCATTCCTCCCGCAACAAAATTTTTGTTTCAGAACGTTTTCGCACGAAACTTTTTTTGTTTATCCTGTTACCTGCCTTTTATTCAACAATCTATATTTAAATATTGTACATATATATATACCTTCCGCAAGAACCTGCAACGTGTACTCGCATTATACCAGCACGACGTGATATACGCACGACGTGCGACGCACCTGTCACGCATATGAGGACGCATCTGCGTCATTGCTTGCGTGCACGCCGTGCGACAAAATCCGCACGCGTGCGACGCATGTGCGTCGCACTCTGCGCGCATATTGCTATCTGGGATGGTTTGTCAAAGACGACTCGTCTGTGAAGAGTACTAGAAAAAAGAAATTCGGGTTTCCTTGTATCTGCTGAACCGCCCATTGACAAAATGTCACTCGGTTCTGAAAATCATTTCCATGAAGTTCTTGATGCAGTGAAATATGATACGGATGATAATTATTACGTTTTAATACCTTCCAAATACTGGATAGAGATATTCCGGAATCGCGGCTTAGTTGTCGAGTACTAACATGAGGGTCATGAGTGACTGCAGCTAAAATTGCAATTTCATTATCAACTCCAGTAACTGTTACTTGACGCTTCCTTTTTTTCGGTTGTACACTTCCGTCAGTGGAAAGCGTTGAGCATAAAGCGTGAGAGCATCATTGATATTCCTGCCACTTTCTCCATAAATGAGAATCATTTCAATCTTCAGTTGCTGAGATAGAATTTCCATTGTAAAAGTAATGAAGTAAGGTAATGAGGAAATACAACGACACCCAAACCAACTCAAACGAACGTGACCAACAACAGCCAACACACCCAAATCAAATGAACACAATCAACCTTCCTAATGAATAAACGTTAAGCACGGACAGACGCGGTTATCGCTCGGCCGGAATGACGTCGAAGATTGTAGATAGTGGAGACTCGATGATATGTAATGTCTACATCCAAAATCGACTGTCGTCAACCAACTGCATTCGGGAATGGTTTTCGACAGTTTTATCACTTTTACTGTCCCGTTGCCAAAAGTTCAAGCACCCCGATGGATGTTGAGAGGCAAGGGGACTCACCGAAATTAAGCACCGCGAAGGGAATGGACAACTACTACGTCCGCGTCGTTATTCCTGGGTAGAGCTAAAAGTAGTGTCAATAATTTCATTTTTCGCAATTGTAGCGTCATCTATCGCGAATCGAAACAAATTTTCCGAATAAAACTTACGTATTTCATAAAGGAGAATCTGAATCTGTGATAAAAAATTCGGGTTGCCATTTGAAATTACAAAGTTACCCCCACCCCTGCCTCCTGTGGGGGTGGGGGTGGGGTAAATTTTAACAAATCTTTTTTCCCCCTCGAAAATAAAAAGTTTTTATTCTAGACATTTTTTCCGTAGGATGCGTATTTTTTGAGATATTTCGTTGTCTCAAGTTAAAAAAAAACACCCTGTATGTTTACTCGAAGTATGAGAAAATCGAGATTTTTCACAAAATCATTATTTACTCTTTAATGGCGGTTTGCATATAATGAAAATCATCTGAAATCGACGCAAGAGTGCTCCCAGAATGCAAATAATTTGATTATTGTCTGTGTTAATTGTTATAAACAATTGACATGAACAAACAGCCAAATAGTGTAACGTTTGTTGAAAAAAATTTGTTTTAGGATGAATATGCTTTAAATTATAGGGAGAGTGACTGTTAGTCATCATTTTTATGAAACATCAACAATTGTAATTGCTGTAAACAATTTTTTGCAAAAATTTGAAATTTGTGGTTTTTTCTATTTCGGTTTTCTTTATTTTCTGAAATTATGTAGATATTCGGAAAAGTGATACATGTTTGATTATGTGTGTTCAGATACAACAGTTGTTGAGTTTGTAAACAAATGAAATACGAAAATATAAAACTTTGTCCTGGAAAATAATTTTTTTTTTCACTGAAACTGCTTCGAATGTTTGTGAGAGAGATTTACAGTAACTGTTTCTATGTAAAATTGACAATAAACAGTTGTTATCATTTAATTTTAAATGTTACGATTTGTAGGTATTTAACATACTGTAATTTTTATTGAAAAATGTTTGTTCTTCTCTGGAAATAATTTGAATTATCGCGAGAGTGATTGTCAGTAACAATAATTTCTATAAAAAATTATACACCATTTTTTTTAAATTTTGGAATTTGTGCTTTTTCAATTTCAGATTTTCCTTTATCATTTGAATTGCTGCATATATTATTGAAAAGAATATAGGTTCAATTATATTTTTTTAAAATGCACATCCTAAACTAATGAAATAAGTAAATATAAAACTTTGGCTTTTTGGCCTGCAAAATACTTTTTTTTGCACTGAAATTGCTTCAAATTTTTGTAAAACAGATTCGCTGTCACTAATTCTATGTAAAAATTAACAATAGATGATTCTTATTATCTATTCTTGTAATTTTAGAAGTCATATGTATCTTTTGGGTGGAGTTCCGAAAAGCGCTTACCTCCGATTAATTTGAAACTCCGTATACCAATGTATTTTGACGTGCTGATCACGAATATGATAGTGAAAATACCCGCAAATTTGATTTTCAAGGTCAAAACCCCAAAAAACGATAAATATTTCATGTTTTTCCGTTTATTTCAGTAAATAATAAAAATTTACAAAAAAGCTTCAAACAAAAGTCGTAGATCTTTTAAAAATACATATTTTATGTTTGATATATTTTCACCCTACGACTGACCGTTTTAGAGAAAAGAAGGGCAATGTCGGTACGAAGTGTAGAATTGCTTAGGTCACACACGGCGCCCATTCCAACGTTTCAGGGGGGGCGGGAATGCACCCCTATGACTGGCCAAAGAAATAACTTAGGTTACACATGAACACCTTTCCAACGCGTCATGGGGGGGCCGGAAGGCACCCCTACGACTGGCCACAGAAACAACTTAGGTTGCACATGACCCCCTTTCCAACGCGTCATGGGAGGGGCGAGAAGGCACCCCTATGACTGGCCACATAAATAACTTAGGTTACACACGACCCCCTTTCCAACGTCTCATGGGGGGGCGGGAAACACCCCTGTTACTGGTCACGGGAATAACTTAAGTTACACATGACCCCCTTTCCAACGCGTCATGTGGGGCGGGAAGGCACCCCTATGACTGGCCACAGAAATAACTTAGGTTACACACGACCCCCTTTCCCACGCGTCATGTGGGGCAGGAAGGCACCCCTATGACTGACCACAGAAATAACTTAGGTTACACACGACCCCCTTTCCAACGTCTCATGGGGGACGGGAAGGCACCCCTATGACTGGCCACAGAACTAATTTAGGTCACACACGACCCCCTTTCCCACGTGTCAGGTGGGGCGGGAAGTCACCCCTGTGACTGGTCAGAGAAATAACTTACAAGGAAGGTACTCCAGCTGTCCCTCGCCGATTTGATTCTCCCTGATATATGTTGTAATACTCGGAAAACTAAGTCACACGTATTTTTTTTATCTGCGGAAAAACACTTTAAGGGGGTGAAACAACCCCTCAAAGATAGGGGTCGCAAGTGTCGATTGTATAGTTTTGTGTAGAAAAACAAAATTGATTTCGACCAAACCTACTGGGAAAGTTTCCTCATGATGAAAGATGACTAACGTAATTTTCTCAACAAAAAAAATAAATTAAGGGGCTGAACCACCCCTAAATAGTTATAAAGTTGTGCTGAAAATTGCTAAATTCACAGGAAAAAAGTTGAAAAAGATATATTTTGCACTTGAGACCAAAATAAAGTTGACGTGTTTAGCAAAAAAAAGAAATTGGTAAAAAAATTAATGGGGGTAGCTACCCCAAAACACTTTTTATTATTTGACTATGATAATATATACTTTTCATACACAAAACAAAATTGAGAAATTATTCTTATAACGAAGGAAGTGAAATAGAGTCCATCCAACATGAATAAAAAAATTACGCGGGCGTAAACCACCCCTACATATTTTTGAAAATGTGCTGAAAATTGCTAAATTCACAGGAAAAAATTTGGAAAAAAATATATTTTGCACTTGAGACAAAAATAAAGTTGACGCGTTTCGTAAAAAAAATTGGTAAAAAAATTAATGGGGCTAGCTACCCCTAGACACTTCATTTTATGTCTATGATAATATATACTTTTCATACACAAGAAAAATTTGGAAATTATTTCTATAACGAAGGAAGTGAAATAGAGTTCATCCAACATGAATACAAAAATTACGCGGGGGTAAACCACCCCTACATATTTCTGAAAATGTGCTGAAAATTGCTAAATTCACAGGTAACAATTTGGAAAAAAATATATTTTGCACTTGCGACAAAAATAAAGTTGAGGTGTTTCGCAAAAAAAAATTGGTAAAAAAATTAATGGGGGTAGCTACCCCTAGACACTTTTTATCTTATGTCTATGATAATATACACTTTTCACACATGAAAAAATTGGGAAATCATTTTTATAACGAAGGAAGTAAAATAGAGTTTATTCAACATTAATAAAAAAATTGCGCAGGGGTGAACCACCCCTACATATTTTTGAAAATGTGCTGAAAATTGCTTAATTCACAGGAAAAAATTTGAAAAAAATATATTTTGCACTTGAGACCAAAATAAAGTTGACGTGTTGCGCAAAAAAAATTGTAAAAAAAATTGATGGAGGTAGCTACCCTTAGACACTTTTCATTTTATGTTTATGATTATATATACTTTTCATACACAAACAAAATTGGGAAATTATTTCTATAGCGAAGGAAGTGAAATAGAGTCCATCCAAAATTAATAAAAAAATTACGCGGGGGTGAACCACCCCAACATATTTTTGAAAATGTGCTGAAAATTGCTAAATTCATAGGAAACAATTTGAAAAAAATATATTTTGCACTTGAGACCAAAATAAAGTTGACGTGTTTCGCAAAAAAAAATTGTAAAAAAAATGAATGGGGGTATATATAATGGGGGATATGTAGCTACCCCTAGACACTTTTCATTTTATGTTTATGATAATATATACTTTTCATACACAACAAAAATTGGGAACTTATTTCTATAACGAAGGAAGTGAAATAGAGTCCATCCAACATGAATCAAAAAATTACGCGGGGGTAAACCACCCCTACATGTTTTTAAAAATGTGCTGAAAATTGCTTGATTCATAGGAGAAAAATTTGAAGAAAAAAATATATTTCGCACTTGACATGAAAATAAAAATCACTTGTTGCGCAAAAAAAATTGTCTAATTAATGAGGGTAGCTACCCCTAAAAACTTTTTATTTTGTGTATATGATAATATATACTTTCCATACACAAAAAAATTCGGAAATTAGTTTTATAATGAAGGGAGTAAAATAGAGCCCATCCAACATGAATAAAAAATTACGCGGGGATAACCACCCCCCAATTATGTAGAAATTTGCAAAATAAGACTTGCATCTAGCAAGAAAAATCCGAAGAAAATACCTGTTGCACACAGCATATCGAAAATTTATTGTTCAAACTCTGAACAATAATGATATTCGTCAAAAAAGTGTTTAAAACATAATGATTTCTTACACCACGAACATCGAATTACAGCGATATTCGTGCAATCTGATATATTACAATGTGTATGGAAAGTATATATTATCATAGATACCAGCTAAAAAGTGGTTAGGGGTAGCTACCCCCATTAATTTTTTTATTTATTCTGGCGAAACACGTCAACTTTATTTTGATCCACAGTGCAAAATATATATATTTTTAAATTTTCTCCTATGAATGTAGCAATTTTCAGCAAATTTATAAATATTGAAGGGTGGTTTACCCCTGCGTAATTTTTTTATTCATGTTGAATTGACTCTATTTTACTTCCTTTGTTATAAAAATAATTTCCCAATTTCTCTTGCGTATGAAAATTATATATTATCATAGACACAAAATAAGAAGTGTTTGGGGATAGCTACCCCCATTTATTTTTTGAAAATTTTTTTGTGAAATACGTCAACTTTATTTTTGTCTAAAGTGCCAAATATATTTTCTCCAAATTTTTGACTGTGAATTTATCAATTTTCAGCTCAACTTTAAAAATATGTAGGGGTGGTTCACCGCTGCGCAATTTTTTTTATTATTGCTGGATAGAATCTATTTTACTTCCTTCGTTATAAAAATGATTTGCCAATTTCTTTTTCGTATGGAATCTATATATTATCATAGACATAAAATAAAGTGTTTTGGGGTAGCTACCCCCATTAATTTTTTTACCAATTTTTTTGCGAAATACGTCAACTTTATTTTGGTCTCAAGTGCAAAATATATCTTTTTCAACTTTTTTCCTATGAATTTAGCAATTTTTAGCACAAGTTTTGAAATATGTAGGGGTGGTTTACCCCCTCGTAATTTTTTTATTCATGTTGGATGGACTCTATTTCACTTCCTTCGTTATAGAAATAATTTCCCAATTTTTC
>CAKNXH010001688.1:135090-165340 GCA_932178445.1 Andricus quercusramuli | reverse complement strand
TCTAAAGTGCCAAATATATTTTCTCCAAATTTTTGCCTGTGAATTTACCAATTTTCAGCTCGAGTTTAAAAATATGTAGGGGTGGTTCACCCCCGCGTAATTTTTTTATTCATGTTGGATGGACTCTATTTCACTTCCTTCGTTATAAAAATAATTTTCCAATTTTTTTTGCGTATGAAAAGTATATATTATCATAGACATAAAATAAAAAGTGTTTTGGGGTAACTACCCCCATTAATTTTGTTACCAATTTTTTTTTGCGAAATACGTCAACTTTATTTTGGTCTCAAGTGCAAAATATATCTTTTTCAACTTTTTTCCTATGAATTTAGCAATTTTTAGCACAAGTTTTGAAATATGTAGGGGTGGTTTACCCCCTCGTAATTTTTTTATTCACGTTGGATGGACTCTATTTCACTTCCTTCGTTATAGAAATAATTTCCCAATTTTTCTTGTGTATGTAAAGTATATATTATCATAGACATAAAATGAAAAGTGTCAAGGGTAGCTAGCCCCATTAATTTTTTTACCATTTTTTTTTTACGAAACGCGTCAACTTTATTTTTGTCTCAAGTGCAAAATATATTTTTTTCAAATTTTTTCCTGTGAATTTAGCAATCTTCAGCACAACTTTAAAAATATGTAGGGGTGGTTCACCCCCGCGTAATTTTTTTATTCATGTTGGATGGACTCTATTTCACTTCCTTCGTTATAAAAATAATTTCCCAATTTTTTTCGCGTATGAAAAGTATATATTATCGTAGACATAAAATAAAAAGTGTTTTGGGGTAGCTACCCCCATTAATTTTTTTACCAATTTTTTTGCGAAACACGTCAACTTTATTTTGGTCTCAAGTGCAAAATATATCTTTTTCAACTTTTTTCCTGTGAATTTAGCAGTTTTCAGCACAACTTTTAAAATATGTAGGGGTGGTTTACCCCCGCGTAATTTTTTTATTCATGTTGGATGGACTCTATTTCACTTCCTTTGTTATAAAAATAATTTCCCAATTGGTTTTGTGTATGAAAAGTATATATTATCGTAGACATAAAATAAAAAGTGTTTTGGGGTATCTACCCCCATTAATTTTTTTACCATTTTTTTTGCGAAACACGTCAACTTTATTTTTGTCTCAAGTGCAAAATATATTTTTTTCAAATTTTTTCCTGTGAATTTAGCAATTTTCAGCACAACTTCAAAACTATGTAGGGGTGGTTCACCCCTTAATTTTTTTTTTTTTTTAGAATATTACGCTAGTCATCTTTCATCATGAGGAAACTTTCCCAGTAGATTTGGTCGAAAGCAATGTTGTTTTTCTACACAAAACTATACAATCGACACTTGCGACCCCTATCTTTGAGGGGTTGGTTCACCCCCTTAAAGTGTTTTTCCGCAGATATAAAAAAATACGTGTGACCTAGTTTTTCGAGTACTACAACATATATCAGGGAGAATCAAATCGGCGAGGGATACCTGGAGTACCTTCCTTGTTAGTTTACACACGACCCCCTTCCAACGTCTTATGGGGGGGGGGGAGGCACCCCTGTGACTGGCCACAGAAATGACCTAGGACGCATACCATCCCTATTTGTTCCCTAATGTTTCGTGGAGACATATCTTTTGCCATTAACCCATTTGTTTTAGCATTAATGCCTTCTTACTCACCGCTGAACATTTTGCAGTATTTCTGTGATTTTTCATATTTATCGTCTATTTTCTCGAAAACTATAAGTCGTAGGGTAAAAACATATTGGACATAAAATATGTATTTTTAAAAGATCTACAACTTTTGTTTGAAACTTTTTTGTAAATTCTCTTTATTTACTGAAATAAACGTAAAACATGAAATTTTTAGTTTTTTGTGGTTTTGACCTTGAAAATCAAATTTGCGGATATTTTCACTATCATGTTCGTGATCAGCGCGTCAAAATACATAGGTATACGGAGTTTCAGATTAATCGGAGGTAAGCGCTTTTCGGAACTTTATCCTATTGTTTCCCAGAATATCTTAATTATCTTGAATGATTCAGAGAAGTCCAAATTTGATAAAATCGCTCATTTATAGATATCGCTACGAAAATTTCTTATAGCAATTGTATATTGTTTATTTCTTATGAAAATAGTGATTGCAAATCTTTCTCACACAAACTTCAAGTAGTTTGAGTGAAAAAAAAATCTTTCCAGGCCAGCGCCAAAGTGCCAAAGCTTGGAATTGAGTTCTTTCAACTGTTTACAAGATTAATACTTGTTGTTTTTTAACAAATGTAATGAATCCTATGTTATTTTCAATGATATCTGCGTCAATTCAGATAATGAAGTATAATGCAAAATCGAAAACCAACAAATTAATGTTAATGTTTCATAGAAATTGTTACTGACGATAACTAGCGCAATAATTTAAAGTATTTCCAGAGAAGAATAAAAATTACAATATTTTGTAATACATACAACTGTCGTACCACGCTGGAAACACCAGTTCCCGTTAGATCACTGAAGTTAAGCAGTGTTGGGCGCGGTTAGTAGTTGGATGGGTGACCGTCTGATACTACTGCGTTGCTGTTGGCGGTCGTGGGTGTGGTGAACCCACACTTGTAGTTATTTACTACAAGAAACTATCCACCTAGAAACACTACCCGAATCGGGTAGTGTCACGCTTACCCCTAGAGGCTCGCCGAAAGGGAAATGGCTTAATGGTATAAAAAAAAAAAAAAAAAAGTAATAACAATAAATAGTAAATGTTTATTGTCAATTTTACATAGAAACAGTTACTGTTAATCTCTCTCACAAACATTTGAAGCAGTTTCAGTGCCAACAGTGGTTGACGATTTCAGAAAAACTGCAACTTTCTGACATTGAAATTAAATATTATGAACAATAATAATAAATTGTGCAAACAATTACTTTTTGTTAACTGTAATTAATTATTTACCTCAGCGTAATTAGAAATTGAACAAAAAATATCCAACTAATATTTTTTGGCAGTATTCTAAGAGAATATTATCAACAATAATGCTAAATTGTTAGAACAATTATTTTTCTCAACGTCAATTGATTATTAACTCACTTGTATTGCAAATTGGACTAACAGTGGAACGTTTTCGAACAAACCGCGCCTTACTAACACTATTCTGAGAGGAAATTACTAAAAACAATAATAAATTGTTCTAAAAATTTATGTTAACATCTAATTGTCAGTATGATGTAGCATTTTATGTATTACAAAAACTTTGCACATAGACAGCCGCTTTACTTTGATTACATATAATTCAGATTGAGGGAGTAGGTGTCATGTTTTCGGCACAGATGCAGTTTTGTATGCTCTTCAACGTTTTCATTATTACTGCAATTATTCACCGATTTTCAGGAATTTTTTTTCACTTTCTTCCAATTATATGTATAAAATAATCGGCCTGAATATCATATGAAAGAAATGTTCGTTCTTTTCGCATGATTCGACACGCTGCACAGTGGGGTGGTATTGGAAATCGAGGTTCAAAATGACATTTGGAACGCAATTTTGCACCGATTTCAGTTTTCTTTTTTTTTTTGAATAACTCAGAACGAAATTCTTAAAAAAATGGTGAGAGTAGATTTTTCATTTTTTTGTTTATTTAATTTTTATGTTAATCCAAACAACGGAAAAAATGTCGATTTTTACAATTTTATTTTTTATCTTCTAGATAAAATTTTTCTTATACGTCTCGTCCCTTGAGTTTAATGCACAAGGGTATGGGCAAGATAAAAAAATTGTTAACTTGCATAGTTAATTGTTATAAACAAATTGTGTTAACAAATAATCAACATTGCAGTTTATTCGCCTTTAAAGTATATTTCTGCCCTGCAATCGCTGGCGTTTATCGTTCGAATGATGCGTGGACATGAAAATTTAAGATTACTTGTTATTTGTTTATTTTATAAACAAATGCACATTTTAGGCGATTTTGACCAGAAAGAAATTATTTTTTCTCCTCACCTTGCTGAAATTACATTGCCAATGATTTTCTCTAAAAACAATTTTCCAACCCATCGATATTTGTTTATTTTATAAACAAATTATATAAACAAATTCACATTTTAGGGTATTTTAGGTGAAAATAAACCGTTTTTTCTTCTGCCTTTGCTAAAATTATATCGGCAATAACGTTTCCTGGAAACTTTCTCCCCACCTATCAATATTGATTTATTCTATAAACAATTTATATAAACAAATGTACATTTTTGGTGTTCTGAAGCGAAAAGAAATAATTTTTTCTTCTGACCTTGCTAAAATTACATTGCCAATAATTTGTTCTGGAAAAAATATTATAAGCCATCAATATTTGTTTATTTTATAAACAAATTATATAAACAAATGCACATTTTAGGGTATTTTAGGTGAAATAAAACCGTTTTTTCTTTTCTTCTGTCTTTGCTGGAATTATATTGGCAATAACGTTTTCTGAAAACTTTTTTCCCGCTCGTCAATATTTGTTTATTTTATAAACAAATGCACATTTTACGGTATTTTAGGTGAAAATAAACCGTTTTTTCTTCTGTTTTTGCTACAATTATATTGGCAATAACGTTTTCTGGAAACTTTATCCCCACCTATAAATATTGGTTTATTTTTTAAACAATTTATATAAAAAAATGTACATTTTTGGTGTTCTTAAGCGAGAAGAAATAATTTTTTTTTGACCTGGCTGAAATTACATTGCGAATGATTTTTTCTGAAAGAATTTTACAACCCATCAATATTTGTTTATTTTATAAATAAATTATATAAACAAATGCACATTTTAGGGTATTTCAGGTGAAAATAAACCTTTTTTTCTCCTGTATTTGCTAAAATTATATTGACAATAACGTTTTCTGGGAACTTTCTCCCCACCTATCAATATTGGCTTATTTTATGAACAATTTATATAAACAAATGTACTATGTGATTTGAATGATTTCTCTTCGTTTCTAAATTACTAAAATTTTTAGACACTTATATCACTTGTTAGAAATTTAATATATTTCATTTTGCAATCAAACTTCATCACATTATTGGCATTGGCAATATAATTTTAGCTAGGTCAGAAGAAAAAACGGTTTATTATCACCATTATCACCATGAACCAATATTGATAAGTGGGAAAAATGTTTCCGGAAAACGTTATTGCCAATATAATTTTAGCAAATACAGAAGAAAGAACGGTTTATTTTCACCTAAAATACCCTAAAATGTGCATTTGTTTATATAATTTGTTTATAAAATAAACAAATATTGATGGGTTAGGAATTTTTTTAAAGAAAAAGTCATTGGCAATGTAATTTCAGCAAGGTGAGGAGAAAAAATAATTTCTTTATGGTCAAAATCGCCTAAAATGTGCATTTGTTTATATAATTTGATTAGAGAATAAACAAATAACAAGTAATCTTAAATTTCAATGTCCACGCATCATTCTAACGATAAAAGCTAGCGATTGCAGGGCAGGAATATACTTTAAAGGCGAATAACCTCTAATGTTGATTATTTGTTAACAAAATTTGTTTATAACAATTAACTATGCAAGTTAACAATTTTGATATCTTTTCCATACCCGTGTGCATTAAACTCAAGGGACGAGACTTATGAGAAAAATTTTATCTAGAAGATAAAAAATAAAATGATAACCCTCAGTTACCCCACGTATTTTAGTATACGTTGTTACCCCACGGGGGTCAAAAAACCCCGGCCCGGCTTCTCAGGATTGTATCTCAGCGATAAATCGGTTAATTGGAGTCATTTTTTTTTAACTGAAAAGGTTTTTTTGTGCTCTAAAAGGTTATGCCAATTAAATAATTCTAAAATAAAAATTGAGAAATCTGTATCAGAATTAACGAAAAAAAATTTGATTACAAAATCTGAAATATTTTTTTTTCAAAATGATACCTAATTCTCAGTTAAATGAAGATAAAAGTGTTTATATATAGTGATTTTTGAAGCTCAAGAGTCACACTTTTAGGTGATATAGGTGACGTAATGATCGGTTCTAAAAAGCATAATTATTTCATTATGTGAAAATTGTAAAAAATTGCAAAACGTATAAAAATATTACTTGACACAAAATCATGCAGTATGTATATAATGGGGTGAAATTAAAAAAAAAATCAAGAAAATGCATTAAAAAACGATTAATTTATTGCACTTTCCGACATACAATTGTTATTTTATTGTGCGCAATATTGGCACAGTGTTGTCGTATGTTCATGGCACATGGCTCTATTACAACGTAGACATTTGCACCATGCTTCTTGATATGTTCGCAGCACTTCGAGTGCAAGAACGCGTCTCCATTTCCGCTTCTGAAAAATAAGAAAAATATTTCTCAAATGAAAATATTGGCGAAATCACATAATCATTTTTTCAAGAATATGAGAAAAATATTGATATTTTTTATTCAAATTTCTATAAAATAAGAAAAATATTAGCTTTTACATTTGAAAATTCAGTTGCAAAATCATATTATTATAATTTTGTTCACAAATATATAGTTCTTTTTACCTGTGATACACAAAAGCCCTTGTTTCACAACCAATCTCTGTCGATGGATGTTTCCGGGGAGAAATTTCTATAAAATCAAGAAAACACAACATTTCAATATAAGTTTACTCTTGCGTCACACAAAACTTACTTTTATTTTGTTATTTGACACAAAACAAAAATTTAAATAAAGAATTTACTTACGTTTTGTATTTGTCTTCAGATCACTTTTTGTAACGTTGTTAACCCACGGGGGTCTAAAAGGCACAAATCGAACTTTCACACTGTCGCTTCCGGGCGTAACCAACCGAACTGAGTCCGATCATGGGTTCAGCATGGACTAGGACCTCTAAACTTTTTTTCCCCCTGTGTCCTGGCCCGCTCACTTAGCCTATACAGAAATGGCACCGCTTTCAAAAAACCTCTGGGTTATTTTGACCCCCGTGGGGTAACTGAGGGTTAAAAATCGACATTTTTTCCGTTGTTTGCATTAACATAAAAATTGAATAAACAAAAAAATAAAAAATCTACTCTCACCATTTTTTTAAGAATTTAGTTCTGAGTTATTCAAAAAAAATATAACTAAAATCGGTGCAAAATTGCGTCCTAAATGTAATTTTGAACCTCGATTTCCGATTTCACCACACTGTGCGCTGCGGCGTATCTGTACATACTATCGTGTGCACTTCAACATTTCTATTATTACTGCAAATATTAACCGATTTTCATGAAACCTTTTTTCACTTCACTTCACTTAACCGGCCTGCATCTCATAACAATGAAAGAGTGAATAGTTTCGGGTAATTCGACGCGCTCCAGGGCGTCTGCCTCGTAACTTTGATGGGGGTCGATTGCCCAGGTCTCGAAAATACACACTAAGCTACCACTGAGCGTCACTGGATTGTTTTCTATTATACCTTTGTTTTTGTTTATAACGTCAAGTATAAACATTTTTTCAAAAAACCGAATCCAGCCGGAAAAACAGACCAATATTTAGATGAGGTATGCAAAATATCAGAAAAAAATATTCAACCGTGCGGCCGGAAACTGGAATACCGTTTTATAATGCTGATAAATCCCCTTAAGGTGGTTTCCGAAAAAATCGATCTCTGGTAGAATTGTTTAAAGTCGAGCTTCTATTTCAAGTAGAATATTGTTTCATATGCTAAATTAATTTCAAATTTTTCTACCACACTGATGTCGAGATAATTAATGTTAAAGATGACTACTTTAACACAGAATGCACTGGCAGTGCTCAGGTAGATAATCTCCATATTTTAATTTGTAGTAATAAAACGCTCTGGTAGAGAAATTAAAAGAATGTGTCTACTTGTACTGCTTGAAAATTCAAATATGTCAGAAAAATAATAAAATCATTTTACCATGTACTTTTCTAGATAATCGAATGGAAAACATTGAAATTTTAATTACTTTCAAACGCATAAACGTCAAAGATTCGCGATCCGGCAACACTGTCCCCTCTCTCCTGCTTTGCTTGTTGCAGGAACTCGATACACACACACATACACAGTTGGTCAGTGATGGTTAGTTTCAAATTCCGACGTTTCACAATCTACGAATCTGCCGCTGGCATAGGATTAGTGACTATACGTATATACACACACTACGAATTGAAGGCCAGGATGCAAGAACCGGGCGAGCGCTCGAAAACGTGAAAAAGTATTGTCCAAGTGCCTTGTGACATCCAAATTTTAAAGTTCAAGAAATTAAATTAAGAAGAATATAGACTTGTAGAGAATATTAAAATAGAACTTTTTTCTATTTAAAGTTTTTCTTCCCGATGTATATTTTTAATAATAAAATTGAAAAAGTGGGAAAATTTTTTTCCCAAATTCAATTATTTTTTAAAACATAAATCGACTTTACTCAGACAAATATGATTGAAACTGTTTGAAATTTGGTACACACATGCATTATAACTTAGCGACGCCTACCAGATGAAGAAAAAAGTCAAAACTGCAAATTGTTTAATAATAATTAATTGCAAATGGAGTCCTGACGGTAAGCACGTTTTTTCAACATCGGCGAAAAAAAGTATCGAGTGAACTTCAAAGTTGAAAAAACTTCCAGTGAGTCATTTGTTCCTCACTATTAAAGGAAGATTTCTGGAAAATTTTAGAACAATTCATCAAAAATTGGAGGAAATATCCATTTTGTAAGAAAGAAGGGGACGCCGTCTACGACTCGTTAGCAGATTCAAACGCTTCACAACTCGACTGCTCTACATTTTTGGACATTTTGTTGTTTTCAGTGAATTAGAAAATATGTAACTAAAAATAGAAAAATTTGTGCTTCGCAAGTTGCTCCACCCTTTGCTTTGTTTTCTTTTTTTTTGTAATAAGGAATGTAAACAAACCTTCTAGTATCTTCGTTTCAAAATTTTTAGCATGAAAAGGACTCAGTATCTCAAACTGTTTCGGACAGTGCCGATCGCTCTCTGATTTTTTACATAAAATCGAATGTATATTTTTTGTTCTGTTACTATAAAACAATATAATTAAACATTTCTAGTAATTTTTGAGTCTGTGAATTTTTAATACAGAAAATAATAATTTACACTGATAATTAGTCTCAATTACGTTATTTCAAATTATGCTATGAAATTTCGATTTTTTACCAAAACTTTTGTTTCTTTGTTTGTATTCGCATTTCGTGTGAAGAAGCGGAAAAATTCAGAAAAACCGCGACTTTTTAACTCTATTTTAAGAGAAAATGGCTATCAAGAATAATACATTTTTAAACAATTCATTCAAACATGTAATTATCAGTGTAAATTAATATTTTTTGTATCAGAAATTCACAGACTCAAAAATAACTAGAAATGTCTAATTATATTGTTTTAGAGTAAGAGAACAAAGAATATATACATTCAATTTCATGTAAAAAAAATCAGAGAGCGTTAGGCACCTTCCGAAACAGTTTGAGACACTGAGTCCTTTTCATACAAAAAATTTTAAAACAAAGACACTAGACGGTTTGTTTACATTCCTTATTACAAAGAAAAAGAAAACAAAGCAAAGGGTGGAACAACTTGCGAAGCACAAATTTTTCTATTTTTAGTTACATATTTTCTAATTCACTGAAAACAACGGAATGTCCAAAAATATAGAGCAGTCGATTTTCTATTAATTGGGGAAAATGCAGGTTTTTGAATTTTTAATTATTGAAAAGACGAGTCTTCTATGTTTATAGGAGAGTACAGACGAGGCTACTAACGTTGTGAAGCGTTTTGAATCTGCCAACGAGACTCGTAGACGGCGTCGCGTACTTTCTTACAAAATAGATATTTCCGCCAATTTTTGATGAATTGTTCTAAAATTTTCCAGAAATCTTCCTTCAATAGTGAGGAACAAATGTCTCACTGGAAGTTTTTTCAACTTTGAAGTTCACTCGATACTTTTCTTCGCCGAAGTTAAAAGAACGTGCTTACCGTCAGGACTCCATTTGCAATTAATTATTATTAAACAATTTGCAGTTTTGACTTTTTTCTTCATCTTGTAGGCGTCACTAGGGTATAATGCATGTGTATACCAAATTTCAAACAGTTTCAATCATATTTGGCTGAGTAAAGACGATTTATATTTTAAAAACTAATTGAATTTGGGAAACAAATTTTCCCACTTTTTCAATTTTATTATTAAAATATACATCGGGAAGAAAAACTTTAAATAGAAAAAAGTTCCATTTCAATATTCTCTCCAAGTCTATATTTTTCTTAATTTAATTTTTTGAACTTTAAAATTTGGATATCACAAGGCACTTGGACAATAGTTTTTCACGTTTTCGAGCGCTCGCCCGGTTCTTGCATCCTGGCCTTTAATTCTAAACCAGGAGCACATTAAAATGTTGAGTATGCGGGACCATGAAATTTTTTCAATACAGCATACAACGACAGGCGCCCCCACTCGGAAACTACCCAGATAACAAAATGCGCGCACAGTGCGAGCGGTACCGCTTGCACGCGTGCGGAATAATCCTGCACGCATGCCTTCATCACGCAACGCAGATGCGTCATCATATTCGACGCATATCGCACGCACGTCGTGAAGGTCGCACGCGTGACGGTGAAAAGCGAGCTTTATACGTCTCGTAAAATTACATTGTACAATGACACTGCACTACTTTGTACCTCAGGTATACTTTAAAGTAACTGGAAAACACTCGTTTTTTCAAATTGTGTCAGTATTAGAAAAATATAAAAACTGAAAATTCACCGCTACTAAAATGAAGGTTATAAACCTCGCAATTTCTGTAGCGATAAAAAGACAAGCTTGGACTTGTGAAAGTGAAAAAAAAACACATGTCACATCACAAGACCGTGATAAAAACACGTCACACTGCACCATAAACAACTGATCATGAACGACCTAGTCTAACCAACTGAAACAAACGCAATGTTAAAGTTTATTCTAACCACGTGATCACGCGGGAACATTACAAACTTCCTCTAATATAATAATGGTCAAATTAATCTTAGAACATTCGGAAAGTTGTAAAAGTAATTTCAACACATTATTTTAAAATGTTCAATTTGTAAAAATTAGTTTTTCAAATTATTCTGTCAACATCAGTAAATTAAAGATACTTATAACATTTAGATTTATATTTCAGGTGTTTTTCATATTGTTTTCTGTAGTAAATTGTTGACACTAATTATTCCTATAATAATAATTCACATTTATTATTATCAAAAAATGGGCTTTTGGAATGCATCCTCCAAATAAGACCGTGTTCGGGCTTGTAGGGGAATACAATTCCGAGAAATGAGTTACCGACTCGCGGTCCGAAATCGCCACGAAAAATTCTCGGCTCGACCTCCGAATAGGACCGCTTGCACTCGAAGAATTTCACATGCAATGTACGGCAACCTAACATAGATTGCATAGTTCTAATCCAGTTTTTTAACGTTCAATTCGTGTAAGTAAGAATTATTTTAAATACTTTAAATATATCATTCCAAATAAGTGCAATATTTATTGTATTATGAGTAAAGTAAAATGTTTATTTGAGAAAAAATTCTCGATTTGTAATTTGCAAGAGGTAATTAGCAGTATTTGACAAAATTTTATGTGATACTATTTTTTTCGTATTGAATTAAAAAATATTTTTAAACAAGGATTGCTAAATATTTTTAGTATATATTTTTTAGTATATATTTTTAGGATTTAAATATGTTTTAGGAAAGGGCGGTAAACATGAGAAAGACACAGGAGAGAAAGGTAAGTACAATAAAGAATTTCTCGGAATGGTTGTGATGCGTGGCCTGTTCTTATCAACTTGGCATGACGCGAATGTATACGCGCATAAAGGAAAATCTTTTGTCATGCACATGAATGGAGTCTTGTTCGAGACGCGTGCGGGTACTATCAACGGAACAGAGCCAGGCTGAAGTCGCGAGTGATTCTAAAGTGCGGAAGGTTCAATTTGAAGAGAAGTAGTGAGGGTCCGATAAAAGCCCGATGAAAGATGGATGAGAAGGGTGAGTTTGATGAGTGTCTGGAGAAAACGGTTTTTGTCGATTTCTGGAAGAGACATGGTAGAATCTAAAATGGCTGACCGGCAGCATGTGTTTTGGCGCGGTGGAGAGGAAGCGCCATGGAGAATATACACAAGAAGACCAAAGTACTGTACATATACTTCACGAAAAATGAGCATGTTTTTTCGCGAAGTACACGCGCCAGAACTTTCCATGGCGCTAGTAGGAACATTTGTATAAAATAAATATGGCCGCCCACGTGAAAATGCAATAATATAACCACAAATCATGTGCGATTAAATAATCTGTTAAATACGTTAAACATATAATTCATAAAGTGAAAGTGCGATATTGAAATGGTGAGTATACTAATTTTATTGAAATTTCGTTTATTTTAAACTTTTTGGTAGTGTGGGGATCTTAGTCGCATCACTACAATGGTTCTGACATATATAATATTCAATTATACCTTGGGTATAATTATACATTATACAAAATCAACTTTGTCATTATAATAATGTCACCAAAGGGACCCACTAAAACCACCATCCTTTCTCCTTGACAGAAATTCCCCCGGAACCGCTTTCGCATTACTTCAGGGGGTGCCGTTTCTTAGCCTACTAGGGCTTCTTCTAATCTTCTCTGTCGGCATTTTTGTCCCAATCAAGATGTACGCCTTCGACATCTTGGTTGGGGCTTCTTCTTCTTCTGTAAGTACTACTTTACCCTGGAAGTAGCCGGCGGGCGGGGTGTTGACAGATTCTGGCACTCTGCCGCCTTATGGCCCTCTCTAAAGCATCTCCTGCAGCATTTGCTGCGATCTTCTGCCGCACACTCTCGGGCAACGTGCCCAAGAGAGTGGCACGTGTAGCACCGGGTTTCGGCATTATGTGCCTTTACCCGGTAGTTCATCCAACCCACCTTCAGTCGGGCAATATTCACCATTTTAGCAGCAGCGGCCGCATCCGGCTCGACGAAAGCTAGGATGCAGCCTCTCCTGCTCGTTTTGGTGAGGCTTACCCTAGGTGGAGAGCCAATTAAGCTGCTCTACTAGGGCCGTCCTCACCGCTGACTCCACATCAGCAGCCTCCGTAGTCTCGACTAAGTCGTAGACCACGACGTGCGCCTTTGGGACGATGTGTCGGAAACACCCGTCTTGTCCGAGGGCCTCCGAAATGGCATCACCGAAGTACTGCCGCTCCTCCGCCTTGGCACCCACCTCAATGAGGACGTCGCCCGTCCTCGTCTGCCTGTTAGATCTGACATTTAGGCCATGGTCCTCAGGCTTCACCTTCTTCTGGATGTCCCTCAGGACATCCGCATAGTTCATCCCCGGGGCTGGCATGATGGTCACGGCCTCCCGGGGGATTCTCCTTTTCTTCTTCTTGGGAGGTCCTTGTCCCCCATCAGGCACAATGTCCGTTTGAGGCACCACCTCCTTCTCCGTCCTCTCCTTTTCTTATGCCCTCTCCTTTTTGCTCCTTCTCCTGCCAACCTTAGTCCAGGCCACACCTTCCTGGGTCCTGGTCTTTTTCAGGCTTGGCTTCTCAGCTTCAGATGTGCTGGGCGAGCTGAGGGTCGATTCCCTCTCCCGCTTGCGCGTGTCCATCGCTTTTTCTGGCGGTTTCTGAGGCTCCGCCTGCGTTCTAACGGAAGCCGTTTTCTCCTTGAAGGCGGAGCTCAAGAGAGATTTCTCTCTCAGCTTCTCACCTATCTTCTCTCTGAGCACCCTATTGATGCTCTCTTCATAGTGTCCAAATCGTCGATTCAGGGCTCTCACCGTATATCCGGTTGAGTTCATGGACTTTTGAGCCTCCCTCACTTGTTCCATCAGTTCCGGATCCGCGTCCTTCCTTGATTCGCAAGTCTCCATTATTTTTGTAGGCACAGCCATACCTTCCTGTGCTCCATTTTCAGCTGTTCCTGTGAGTCTCCGAAGCACCTCTTCATCTCAGCAGCATCAGACTTGAGCTCGCCACGTTCCACCACGTCGAAGCAGTTGCTGAAGTCCAGCTCCTCTTCAACGTTCGTCTCCTCACTCCCTCTCCGTTTTCCTTCTTTGCAAGCCATAATAAAGAGATCACCAGCGCATCGTGCGTGGGGGGGCGGGCCGAAATAGCTGGGAACTTTAGCTGGAAAATCATGCAGCAATGGATCATGCAAACGTGTGAATGATTGAATGACATTATTGCTAACCTGTTGTAAATTTACTAATCACTTACAATCAGGGGTGGCGTAGGGGGGGCGGTCCACCCCGGGTGCCAGCCCTGGTTGCCAATAAGGGGTGACAAAACCAAAGTGACACACTGCAACCGCCCCGGGTGCCAACCCATGCTACGCCGCCACTGCTTACAATTATAATTGTAATGTATTACTTCTTTGCAGAGTTGTAAGACGAAAGCAAATCCTTATCGCAGATGCGCCATATGTAATTATAAACAACATCACAGGAAGAAGGCAAAAAGGAAGATAGGCAAAGCATTATTATTATATAATAATTATTATTATTCCTTTTGCTCATGGTTTTTCTACGAGGTGGCAACCCTAATATAATGGTGTTAGACATATCAAATTTTAAGACATACGTATAAGAAAAAGAACCAGCTATTATTTAAAGTTTTCGCGAGAAAAATATGTAACAATCCTTCTGGTTAGGAAATTAAAGAATTTAAAATGAATACCCATTTTGAATATCTCATCAAATTGTGCGGCAAAGTTTTTACTTCTGAATTTTTAATAAGAGAGTATTAATATTGTAGGATGAAAGTGCAAGAAATTTATGGGAAGATGCCATTTTCCAATCTTAAACGGATTAGATTTTATATACGAAGCACATTTTTATGAAGAAGATATTGTCTCACATTTTGAAACCAAATTACCAGATGGAACAATTAATCGCATACAGAGAAGGAGAGTATCATTAAAACCAAACGCTATTACTAGAAAGGTTATACGGTGCAACCTCCGAATAAGACCGTGCTCGGGCTTGTAGCGGAATATAATTCCGAGTAATGAGTTACCCCCACCCGCGGTCCGAAATCGCCACGAAAAATTCTCGGCTCAACCTCCGAATAGGACCGCTTATACTCGATGAATTTCACGTGCAAAGTGTGGCAATCTAACATAGATTGCATCCCTGCGAAAAATTCCGGACGAATTTCAGACAAATTCCGGATTCGGAAATTTGTCCGAAATTGTCCGATACATGATCCGGTTTTTGTCCTCCTCCGGACAAATTTCCGAATCCGCAATTTGTCCAAAATTGGTCCGATCGAAGGAGCACGGAAATTAATCCGAATATCATCTGGTAGAATCCGAAAGTTGTACGGTCTGATGGATTCTATCAGTCCGGGCTAGATCCGGTTGAGTCCGTATTTTGTACGGTCTGACGGATGCTTTCAATCCAGATTGTGTCCGGGACGTCATCCGGATTCTATCCCGATAAATTTACAAATTTTCCGTATGAAGTAATACGAAAAAAATAATAAATCTGTATATTGTCCGGTAGAAACCGAAAGTTGTACGATCTGATAGATTCAATCAATCCGGATTGTATCCGATCATGTCCGTTTTCCCTGTGGTCTGACGGACCGAATAAATGTTATATAACAAGGTTATATAAGCATTTTACACTCGAGAAATGCATTCTTAATTCATTTGACGCTCACAAACCTATTTCTAAAGCTTAACTTAACACTACTGTATATAACGCACTTCACTAACGCAGAATATCACACGCTGAGTATATCGGTCGAAACGATCCTTATATACTAACCAAGACATTTCTTAGCGCTTGTGAGAAACGAACAGAATTGTGTCCGGTTAAGCCCGTCCTTTGTACGGTCTGCCTGATGCGATAAATCCGGATTGTGTTCGGCCGAGTCCGTGTTTTGTATGGTCCGAAGGACGCAATCATCAAATCTTTCATCATTCCCATCAACTGCTTTTTCTTTTCAAGAGAGCTGTAGATTCACGTTCATGAACTGATTCATTTTCTATCGGAACCATATAGTTATCCTCATCCTTGTCCAAAAGCTCATTAGTTTTCTCATCATTTTCCGTGTTAATATTCACGTCTTTATCGCAATTCTCATTATTTTTGTCTGTTTTCGAAGTTTCATTATCGCTTTTGTGGTTTTTTTATGCCCTACCCAAAAACGAAAGAAAAATATTTAATTTTCTTCGATACGCCCTACTATGCAGTAGTATTTTCCGTTTTCACTTGAATGTCACCAAATTACAACTTAAACCTGCGGATACATCATTTTGGATAGAATTGGGCTGCTTCTGGAGTCACTGTTTTTGACCTTGTGAATTTCGGATTTAAGCGGATGATTTTCCGTTTTCACTTTAATTTCACTGAATAAAAACTAAAACCTGCGGATAAATTTTGTATAGAATCGGACTGTTTGCAGAGTCGATGATTTTGACCGAAAGAATTTCAGATTTAAGCGGATGATTGTCCTTTTTTACTTTCATTTCACAAAATGACAAATAAAACCTGTGGATTAATTTCGGATAGAATCAGACTATTTTCGGAGTTGATGTTTTAGACCGGACAGATTTCGGATTTGATCAGAGGATTTTCCGTTTTCACTTTAATTTCACCGAATGACAACTTGAACCTGCGGATTAATTTAGGATAGAATCGGACTTCTTCCGGAGTACATGTTTTTGACCGGAAGCATTTCGGATTCAAGTGGACGATTTTCCGTTTTCACTTTGCCAGATCTGAAGAGTTAAAACCCACCTTGCTTTTTTTTCTTATCTTTTACATAAAAAAAGGACAAAAGGAACAACAGGATAAGGAATTGGGATATTTATGTGTGAGAAATTTGAAGAGATAAAGAAAATAATCGGTTAAATAATAATCAGCTATATTTTAAGACAATTACTTACAAAGATTTTCGTTGTCACACAAGAGCATTAGTGCTCGTTTGGCACGGAGAATAATAATTTATTTTCTGTATTCTTTATCCAAAGTGAGCTTCACAGGAATTTATTACGTTATTCGATAAACGCGTTTTCAGACTCTAAGGTTCTGCGAATGCCGAAAGGATGAACCTACAAAACCGCACTTAGAATTTTGGAAAAGTTTAGTCTGCTCCCAAAGTAGGAGTATTTTGAGGTTATTATTGCGTAATTTATCACATAAATGGTATTTTCTCACAAAAAATAAATTAGTAGAAAACTGGGGGATGGCTCTCCTATAAAGGCCTGTAGAATAAATGTGTCAGTCGATTGGAAAAACTTACAAAATTGCCTGAACCTAAAACATATTGAACCAAAAATTAGAGAACGGATAAAAGAAGTCGTGACTCAATACTATGGACAGTTCCTAAAAAAAGAGGAAAGCTTAGAATGGTAGTAGATTATCGTCAGATTAATAAAGTCACCGATCAGGATGCATGCCCTCTCCCGGTAATAGACGATATTCTCGACCAGTTAAGAAATGCAAAAGTTTTTCTCAGCCTTCGACCTTAGTGCAGGATTCCACCAAATCCCCATGAAGAAAGAGTGCAAGAAATATACAGCATTCTTCACTATACAAGGGCATTTTGAATATAATTGGATGCCATTTGGTCTAAAAACGCACCCGCTACCTTCCAACGTATGATGGACAATGCGTTCAGAGGACTACATCCAGAACTAGAATACCTAGGCCACCTGATCAACGCAGAAGGAGTTAAGCCAAACCCTATTAAGATCAAAGCAATCTAAGAATTCAAGCAGCTGAAAACACCTAAAGACGTGCAATCATTCTTAGGATTAGTTGGATATTATAGGAAGTTTATAAAGAACTTTTCATCTATAGCTAGACCACTCAGCAGACTAACTCAAAAGGACACAATTTTTTATTGGACTCCAAAGTGTGAAGAAGCTTTTGAAAAATAAAAAACGCATTAACAACATCACCAGTATCAAGGTTCCCCGATTTTAAAGAAGTATTCACACTAGCAACCGACGCATCGAATCAAGGATCAGGCGTAGTGCTATCCCAGGCCGGACATCCTTGCTTATTTATTAACAGAACCCTTAATAAAGCAGAAGAAAATTACAGCACCTCAGAAAAAGAACTCTTAGCTATAGTATGGGGAATGAAAAGGTTACGTCAATTCTTGCTAGAAAACAAGTTCAAAATTCAAACTGATCACAAAGCACTCATTTGGTTACATAATGTGAAAAACCCTAGCTCGCGACTCTTACGATGGTGATTATGGCTAAAGGAATATAAGTATGAAATAGAATATGTTAAAGGAAAGGAGAACAAAGTAGCAGACTGCTTATCCAGACTGTTCCCAATCTATACCAGCGACATTCTACTACAAGCGCTGGACGGAATAGATTTAACTACCGACGATGATCTATCAGATAGCGAAATTTTGGGTACACGAGTTAAGCGCCCCACTATCATCAAGGACGAAATACTACAAGAAAAAATTGAAATCCCAGTCAGAAGAATGTGCGAATCAGTAGAAAGTAACGATGATCCCAATAATTCATCTGGATCCGAAACACCTCAACAAAACGAACTTTACAACGATTTTATGGCATGGCGATTGAACCCAACGCAAGGAAAATTAAAAACAAAACCCAACGCCGTCAGAAAACTCTGGAAAATAATAAATAAAGAAGACATGCCAAAATATAATCAAGAGGATTGGTTACGGAAACTAGGCTGGTTCATCGATGAAACTATGAGCAAAAAACTGACATTGCCCGCATAGCACGCTATATTCCATGCATGTTCCAGGAATATTCCAATGGAACATTGGGAATATTGCCGTGGAATATTGCTTCCACTTTTCAGGAACATTCAAATGTCCTACGTTGGGGATATTGCCGTGTAATGTGGCGGAATGTTCCGGTCGAATATTGAGGCAATATTTACAACAATTTTCCACAAATTCTGTTGAAATTTGCTGGAAAACTCCTTTGAAAGTGTCAAGAAAGTTTCAGTGTAATATCACTAGCACATTGTCTTGAAAGAATAAAGTATAATCTCTATTTGAAAGAATTAATCAATTTCTTTGAAATCGTGCTTGGCCATTTTTTTATTATTTCTTCTTGCACACAATACAACTTGAAATAGTAAAATTGATTTTGCGACCAAATACAAGTGTTTATACTAAATTTTTATTAATGTGCATGACACATCTGTTTAAAACATCTCTATTACGTCAGAATTTTGAAGAAAACGTGGTCAAAAAGTTCGAATGTCTAACGAAACATGAAACATTTTAATGTTTATTTAAAAATAACTAAGATCTGAGCTTGAAATAGAAAAACAAATTTTTTTAAAGGACCATTTTCGTTAACTTGAATCTTTTTCACGTTCGTCTTCTTCGGATTCTCCTTCAATTTCCTCTTCCATATCTTGGTCCTCCATTTCATCCGTTAAGTTTCCGTCTTCTTTGTTTTGTTTCTTGCTTTAAAATGTGAAAAAAATTAAAACATAGAACGAATCCATTTCTAATCAGGCAGACTCGCTATCTTTAAGTCGTGAACGACGTAAAATAACACAAACAAAGTAAGCGGTACAACTTTCCAAAGCGACGAAACTCCTTTCTTAATACTTTTGCGAACCTTTCGTTGTTGACGAGAAAAAATCGAAAATTTAATTGGATACAAAATCAATTCTCTTGGCCACAAAAACGTTTTGGCCCGCTGAAAGCTTATAAGAAATGTTCTTGATAATAGTAGACATTTAATTTTTTTCATTGGCAAGAAATATAAAATGAAACAAATTCAAATTTAAAGCTTAGCTTCCCAGTTTTTTCATCATTTTTTCGACCGTCGTTATAAATAAATTTTCGATAAATGAGTGTCTTCGGTCTTACGGATGTACAATCAATGTTTGACACCTAAAATCGCTTTTCTGCTCTTTACTTAAGACCCTACGACCGAAGAAACCCCTTTATCGAAATTCGGCTTATCAAGAAATATGAAGGCGGGTTAGAAAGAAAATAAGCTTAATTTGTATTTTCAAACAAAGTTTTTGAAATTTTCCGATAGACCTTAAAATGTGATGGCAAAGCTCATTCCAATCGAATCGAATATTAATATAGTAATAAATAATATTTTTAAATTGAGAAATGATTACAAAAGAATTTTATGAATGACTTTGGCTTTTGCTCATGAATACAAATTATTTCTATTAGGTCTATTATTTTTAATTAAAATTTGAAAAGTCATCATCATTGATTTTAATAATTATGTTCCTGGAGTATTGTGTCTATTTGTCCAAACTGATATTAGAGGATATAAATCGAAAAACAAAATTCAAAGAATCTGAAAAAAATTTAAATGTAATTTATCAGCGAAAAAGTTGTAATTGCTCTTCAAATTTATATGCTGCAGAGTTTAAGGCCTGAGTACGAATGATAGATTCATACACTATATGCATGGTGAAAAGGTTTACTATAATTAGGATGTAAGCAAACTAAGACTTCCTTTTTACTGAATGTTAAAAGTACTTAGACGAAGTGTCTAGCATTACCGGAAACAAATAAAAAGACGCACACTGAATTTCGGTAAACGTAGCCCCCTTCCTATTTTCACAATCTGAGTGCACCGAATTTTAGTGGCACGGTCATACCTAAAATAAAACAATGGACGACTAAAATATAAAGAAAGATTTAATGTTGTGTTAGACTATTCTATTAAATTTACCTAAATATCGGTCTGTAAAATAGAACAAAAATCAAGTCTGTGTAGAGTAATGGAAAAACGACTACTTCTTTCCTTGTGGACATTTTCCATAACTTTGCCTCCAGTTCTTGTAAAAGCCAAGAGAAAAGTCTGTCGCTTAGAATAAAAGAAATGGAACCATCCTTCAGTGAAATACAATTATTTTCTTGAGTTTTAGCATTCAATTGAATCTAACTCAAGATTAAGAATTTATAATCCTTAATGTTATCTGCACCGCAATGAAGAAGTCCACTAGAATGACACATGACATTTTGACGTATTGTAAACAAATTCCTCGGTGGTAGAAGCAGGCCTGTCAAATGTAATCTAGTAGGTTGTGATCGTTCAGTTGAAAAATTTTGTTTCAACTGAACGATCACAACCTACTAGACTATATTTGACACGCCAAACAACAACATTTTCTTGATATGAAATAATTTCAACCTTTCGGAGATCTGTATGATCAGCCACATAATTCTAGTGTTTTCAACATTGATTTGATATCAAAGGAAAGCGACAGATTATTATCTTGGCCTTAAAAAAACTGGATGCCGATATTTAGGTAAATTCAATAGATTAGTCTGGTAAATGGAAAGGGGGCTAGGTTTATCAGAATTCGGTGAGCGTCTTTTCATTTGCTTTCAGTAAAAAGGAAGTCTTAGGTTGGTTACAATTTCTTGACTTACAAAATACAGTTAAAAAAAATTTCTACATTTTTTTAATTTTTTTTTTTCGATCTCTATCATGAAATATGAGTTTGGACAAGTAGACACAAAACTCCAGAACAGATTATTAAAAGCAATAATAATTTGTTAATTTTTAATTCAGAATAATAAACTTGATAGCAATAATAGGTATGTATATGGAGCGAAGCCAAAGAACATTCATCAAATTCTTTTGTGATTATTTTTCAATTCAAAAATATTACTTGAAGGTACCACATCAACAGATATTTGCAACTTAATGGTAAAAATATAATTAATTTCTCAAAAAATACTTTGTAGCATACAATTTCACAAGAGTATATTTCACAGTATTGTGCAGTTAAAAGGCGACGAAACATTTCGTTTAGTGGCCTCGAATTGGATTTTGCGACATTACGACAACAAAATTTATTGCGAGTTACCACCAAGCGACGATAAGTTACTGTATAATACTGCATTAATTAAAGTGACGGAAGGGAACGATTCTTGGAAATCTAAGGAATTGCTCGAACTAAAGTATCAAACAAGTAAGATGCTGAAACATTAAGCAATAAAAACTATGACATAATAAAATTATTAAAACTTTTGGAAACATAAAAGATTATTGGCCTAGTTTTGTGAGTTTTCAAGTAATTAGGGATGTAAAAAAGCAAGAAATTTCGCGTCAAGTTTAGACGGGTTTCTTGTGTCCAACTGAACAAGCTAGCAAATGACACTTGCCATACAGATTATTGTTCAGCATACGTGCACGGGAAAATAAATATGTGGAAGATTTCACTCACTAGGTTCTTTCAATGGATTTACATAAAATTCTTCAATTGGATTGAACAAAGGCTCCATATTAATTCCATTTTCGACATAGATTGTCTAATAGATGATTTTCTTACAACTCGCTTTCCTTATTACGGGGAAAAACTACCCCTATATATCAAAATATTCATATAAAAAATGGAAAGCATGTATCATAAATTGATTTAATTACAAAAAAAACATATGCGGAAATTATTTCATAATAAAAGAATAGTTTAATAATTTATAACGTACCAATATCATTGAGAGATGAATTACTCATAATTACAACCAAAATTACAACCTACCACAAAAGGAAAAGCACCCTTATAGAATACGTCGTGTCTACATTGTAATATAACATTTACAAGATGGTAAACTATTCCTAAATTTTAAGATACGCAAATTTCAACGGAAAAACTTGACGAAAATATAGTATGTTACTAGAATAGTCCTTTGATAATAATTATCACCCCCTTGATAATAATTATTATCCGCTTGATGCTGTTGGTCGATTATAATCTAGGAATAGCGTCAAGTGGTGAACTACGCTTAATTATTTAGTTATGTCTATCTTGAAATAAAAAAATGCTAAATCGCATAATTTTTAAAGAAATGCAGCAAAACTTCATGCAAACTCTAATTCAAAAAGACATAACCTTAATTTGCCACCAAAATAACAATAATTTTCTAATTTAGGGTTGAGTGCCCGCGAATTACGGTTTGAATTAATTTTTGCTGCATTTGTTCAAACATTATGCAATATTTTTATTTTTTATTACAAGATGAACGTAACTGACTAATCAGGGGTGATTTACCTCGTAATGCACAAATTTTGACTTTGACATTTGCGTATTTTGCAATTTGGTGGTAGTTTAAAGCTTTCATATCATACAATTAAAGATTATTATTTGAATTATGAATTGTAGTGTTTTCAGCCAAATAATTTGAGGGGCGATTTCACCATCTAAATATGAAAACGCAATAAAATGAAAGAGCCAGTATTTCTTATTTTTTGATCCCCTAACATATATCTAAGATCGAAGAAAATCGAAGGCGGACATCTAGAAATCATTCCTTATAAGAGATGGAAAGGGAGGGGTGGGGGTCGTAGAAAAATTTGCACCCTCGGAGAAATAAAATTTGCGGTATCCAGAATTATTAAAATAAAAAGTCCTCTTATTCAGCTGTTATTAGAGAGAGAAGATCAAAAGCCACAGAAGTGGAAATTAAAAGAATTACCTCCAATTGGTTGACTGGTGCAAAAAAAAAGATACACCAGAGAATTGTAAGTTTATTACATATTAGTATTATTTATATGCTTCTCTAGTGTTCATAGATCTATAATATTCGACGTACTCGACTGAGATATTAAGATTTACTCTACCGATTCGAATGAGCTATGCCATCACATTTTGAGGTGCATTGGAAAATTTCAAAAACTTTGTTTGAAAATACAAATTAAGCTTATTTTCTTTCTAACCCGCCTTCATATTTCTTGATAAGCCGAATTTCGATAAAGGGGTTTCTTCGGTCGTAGGGTCTTAAGTAAAGAGCAGAAAAGCGATTTTAGGTGTCAAACATTGATTGTACATCCGTAAGACCGAAGACACTCATTTATCGAAAATGTATTTATAACGACTGTCGAAAAAATGATGAAAAAACTTGGAAGCTAAGCTTTAAATTTGGATTTGTTTCATTTTATATTTCTTGCCACTTAAAAAAATTAAATGTCTACTATTATCAAGAACATTTCTTATAAGCTTTCAGCGGGCCAAAACGTTTTTGTGGCCAAGAGAATTGATTTTGTATCCAATTAAATTTTCGATTTTTTCTCGTCAACAACGAAAGGTTCGCAAAAGTATTAAGAAAGGAGTTTCGTCGCTTTGGAAAGTTGTACCGCTTACTTTGTTTGTGTTATTTTACGTCGTTCACGACTTAAAGATAGCGAGTCTGCCTGATTAGAAATGGATTCGTTCTATGTTTTAATTTTTTTCACATTTTAAAGCAAGAAACAAAACAAAGAAGACGGAAACTTAACGGATGAAATGGAGGACCAAGATATGGAAGAGGAAATTGAAGGAGAATCCGAAGAAGACGAACGTGAAAAAGATTCAAGTTAACGAAAATGGTCCTTTAAAAAAATTTGTTTTTCTATTTCAAGCTCAGATCTTAGTTATTTTTAAATAAACATTAAAATGTTTCATGTTTCGTTAGACATTCGAACTTTTTGACCACGTTTTCTTCAAAATTCTGACGTAATAGAGATGTTTTAAACAGATGTGTAATGCACATTAATAAAAATTTAGTATAAACACTTGTATTTGGTCGCAAAATCAATTTTACTCTTTCAAGTTGTATTTTGTGCAAGAAGAAATAATAAAAAAATGGCCAAGCACGGGTTCAAAGAAATTTCTTAATTCTTTCAAATAGAGGTTATACTTTATTCTTTCAAGACAATGCGCTAGTGATATTTCACTGAAACTTTCTTCGCACTTTCAAATGAGTTTTCCAGCAAATTTCAACAGAATTTTTTGAAAATTGTTGTAAATATTGCCTCAATATTCGACCGGAACATTCCGCACACTTGCATGACAATATTCGGGCTACATTCCACAGAAACATTTAGGAAACATTCAATGCTATGTTCAGACAAAGTTCGACAGGAATATTAAAAACACATTTAGGGCCATATTCCGACAATATTCCCTAGGAACATTCATGCCACATTACACGGCAATATTCCCAACGTAGGACATTTGAATGTCCCTGAAAAGTGGAAGCAATATTCCACGTCAATATTCCCAATGTTCCACTGGAATATTCCTGGAACATGCATGGAATATAGCGTGCTATGCGGGTGATAAGATTTATATTCGGTGAACCAGTATTTACACCGATAGAAAAGGAACTGATACAGGAAATGGTGGAATACCTATCTAACCTGTATCCCCACTTAGGATTTCATCTATGCTTTAATAATACCCGAGAATTAACGAAAGAAGAAAAAACTAATATCGTTAAAGAAGCGCATGCGGAACATCTTGGGGAAAAGAATACCATTGAAAAAGCGAAGAAAATAGGACAATGGATAGGTATGGATAAAGACTTTAAAAAGTACGTCAAAACATGCCCCATCTGTCAACTCCAAAAAACTACAAGAATCAAGAACCAAGCTGAGGAAATTATACCAGACATTCCTCTGAAACCCAATGAAAAAATAGCCCTAGTGAGACAACTAGTTCAATAATAGAACTTTCTATCAGAAATGATGAAACAGTTTGAAGAAGCATTACACATTACTCATGTAAAAACAACAGCTTTTCATCCGCAGTCCAACGGAAACATCGAAAGAATGCACTACACCCTAGGGAACCTAACCAAAACAAGCATTTCAGATAGAAACAATGAATGGGATGACAATTTGAAATTTATTAACTTTGCAATCAACATAATGAAGAACCAAACAACAGGATTTTCACCCTTTGAACTTATGTTCAAAAACCCTGACCAACCACCAACCCTGACGTATCCGGGAACTAGTGAGAAAGTGGAAAAAGAAACATGAAGACAACCTACGAAGGGCTAGAGAAAGAATAGAAATAGAAACAGAAAAATCGAAGAAAAGACTCGACGAAAATATCACTCACAAACACCCCCTATATAAACCAGGAGACACAGTAAAAATCATTAACAATACTAAGTCAGGGTTGCAGTTTTTTTTCTTCTAATTTATTGAAAGTTGATGATAAAACTTTGACAAAACATAAAATACATTAATAAAATGAAAAATGTAACCGAGATACACAATATCTTCAGCAAAGATAAAATTATCTCACAAGGAAGGTACTCCAGGTGTCCCTCGCCGATTTTAATTCTCCCTGATATATGTAGTAGCACTCGAAAAACTAAGCGACACGTATGTTTTGTTTGTAATTGCCTAGCCTTAGGTGGCTCAGCAACTTATTTTTGAGTTTGTTAATTTTGCACTAGAACTCACTACACTTATATCCCGACCCGATTTGAAAAGACAGAACACCAGCTTAATTCTAAATGGTCAATTTGAGGTATGCGAAATGAAACTCGAATTTATGGAAAAAAGGCCGTTGGCACAACAAAAAAAACAGATTTATTTTACTCAAATTCGAATTGCGGAAAACAACCGAAAATTAGAAAGCGACCACGTGGTCGCGGCGAACTAGCGTTGGCGTCGCACACTCGCGGTCGCGATGCTTGTCCATTTCGATAGATAGAGTGTTAGATTGGGTATATTTTCAGAACATCCTGACTTCCTTCGATAGGAATCAGTGGCGGTAGGATAGCATCCTGATTTTCTGAATTGGAATCAGTGGAACGTTGGAGATATTTGCCTGATAGGCGATCGGACGCGACGGAGCTCCGCACGGACCGAGATTGATCGAACACGGCTGAGTGTACCGTTAGCCAACGCCTCTCGCCCGCTCGTCCACACTTATTCTCTCTCTCTTTCTCTCTTCGCGCCCTCCCCTCTACCTTCTAGAAAGATTCGAATTATAATCTCGCGCGTAGAGATTCATACAACGTGGATCAATTCACGACACAAGTGTTACGACGTAACATGCTCCCGGCCAACGCTGCGGAATGAGTTGAATTACATTCAACGGAACGAAGCAGTTAGACCTTACTATAATAAATAAGAATGAATATAAATATACGTTTAATCTTAGAACTAATATTAATCTATAACGATAAACTGCGTAAACTTTGAACGCTAGTTAACATTAGTAATACTGAAGTCAGTTTCCTTTGGAGGGACTGCTCCGATGATTTGGTATCTGATCACAATTAAGTAATGTTCGAAATTGCTTGACAACATAATTTGACGTTGTCCTTAAACTAAAGATTTGAAAGAAATCCAACGTATTTCCATTTTGTTCAATGAGTTTGACTCAAATCCTATCTATTTGGTCGCCTTTGACCTTTAACGGGTTATTACTAGACAACATATTTACAAACTATACGAAAACCTTGAACTCAGTCGAATCGGTTCAGTCAGCTGACTTAAGATTTTACGCAATAGGTCACAAACATAATCGGGTTATGTTACGTTTATACACGCCGTTCGCAGGCTCGATTGATGCGACTCTAACGATGCCATCGCTCCCTGGATACACCTCGAGGATCACCCCCATCGGCCATCTTGCACATCCAATAGTATCCTCTCTGATAAGAACAACTGAACCAGTTTTCAGTTCTTCAGTGGACTTGTGCCATTTTTGACGAGTTTGTAGTTTGTTGAGGTACTCTTTGTACCACTTATTCCAAAAGTCCAGCCGAGCCTTGGTGATGAAGTTGTAGGTCGACAGTCTGTTGTCCGGAACTGAAACGAGATTTTACTCAGGTAAAAAATTGAAAGGGCGGCCTATTAATAGATGAGCAGGAGTTATAGCCAAAGAGTCATTAGGATCAGCCGAAAGAGCATATAGAGGTCGAGAATTTAAAAGTGCTTCAATTTCAATTAACAAAGTGTTAATTTGCTCATACGCTAGTTTTTGATCTTTCAACACACGTTTCAAGTGATGTTTGAAACTCTTTACAGCTGCTTCCCAAAGACCGCCGAAATGAGGGGACAACGGTGGATTAAAGTGCCACTCGGCTCGTTTAGATATTGCAAAATTTCCTATCGCTTGCTTGAATTCGGCAGTGTCGAATAACTGGTAAATCTCACGAAGTTTTCTATCAGCCCCTACGAAGTTTGTACCATTATCCGAATAGATATGCTCTGGAACACCCCTTCGACTGATAAATCTGCGCAAAGCTGCCAAAAAACCTTCTGTCGAGAGATCGGTTGCAAGTACGATATGTACCGCCTTCGACACCATACAGATGAAAACACAGCCACAGGTTTTGATGAAATTTCTATTGCGAAACTTTTTTTCTTTGATAAAAATAGGACCGAAAAAATCTACCCCCGTGCGACTAAACGCTGGCGGTTCCGTTACCCTAACTTCAGGCAAGACAGCCATTTGTGCCTGCATCATTTTAGGTCGTTGTCGAAAACATTGGACGCTTTTATGAACGATTTTCCTGACCTGATTTTTTCCATTCAAAATCCAGAATTTTTTTCTGAGAGTATATATAGTCAATTGCATACCGGAGTGTTTATTGTCTTCGTGACAGTCACGAATGATGAGATCAGTAATTGGATGTTTGCTAGGAATTAAGAGAGGGTGTTTTTGATTGTAGATCAAATCTGACTTTTTCAAACGACCCCCCACGCGAATGAGATCGCACTCGTCGAGGAAAGGATTGAACTCATCGAATTTGGTAGACTTTCGATACGAAACTGTGGTCTCACCGGCAGCCGCCTCTCGAGCTTTCGCGAGAAGTTTGATCTCCTCCGCGAATCTTTCACGTTGTATCATCGCTACCAAGCGACGTTCAGCGTCGATCATTTCCCGACATGATAGTGGACGATCTCTCTGAGATTTTAGGTTTTTCCAACGTAGAAAATACGCAACGAGTCTTGTGAGACGTTTGAATGATGAAACCCGAGAATAGATATAATCACAAGTTGCGATATTAAGCAAGCAAACACCCCCTTTCAAACCAGGCACTTCCACCGACGATGGTTCGATAGACCTAGGCCATTCCCTTTCAGGTTGAGCTAACCAGCTGGGACCTGTGGTCCAACACTTGTTTTTGATGAAATCTGATGGTAGCTGTCCCCTAGAAAGTGAATCGGCCGGATTATCTTCCGATCTGATGTGTCTCCACTGGACTTGATTTCCTAGGAATTGGATATCAGCAACCCTGTTCGATTCAAAGGTCCTCAGTAAATGAGGAGCCTTTTTCAACCAACACAATACGATTGTGGAATCTGACCAGAAGGTCACTCGCTTAATCGGAAATTCGAATTGCGCTTTTGATTCGACGTATAGTTTTTTAAGAATTGAGGCTGCACAAAGTTCTAGCCGTGAAATTGTGACACCATTGAGTAGAGCTACCCTTGATTTACTACAAACCAGATTAACTGTAACCTTACCCTTCGCATCACGAGATCTAATGTAGAGACATGCTCCATAGCCATGAAGACATGCATCACAAAAACCATGGATTTCGATTTCGACTGGATTTTCGCACAAGAAATTTCGCGGTATCGAAATATTCTGCAAACATGATAGCTGATCCGACAAAAACTGCCATTTGGTATGAACGTCTTGAGGAGGTGACTCGTCCCAAGTGATTTTAGCTTTCCAACAATCTTGTATCAAGACTTTGGCGTAGAGACCCACCGGCCCCAAAAGTCCGAGAGGATCGAAGATTTTTGAAATTTCTGATAGAAGCTTTCTCTTGGTGGAAGTTTCTTGAGCGTCAATGGCTCGAACCGTGTAGGTAAGGATATCGCGTTGGGAATCACAAATGATTCCGAGAGTTTTCTGAACAGGATTTTCTTTAATGACACAATCTAGATTGAAAATTTTCTTTTCGATGTTATTTAGAATGGAAGTGTGATTAGAAGCCCATTGTCTGATAACAATACCGCCACGACCTAGCAACTCGATCATTTCATCGCGAATACTTAGAATTTCCTCGATAGAATTTGCGCCAGAAACTAGATCATCAACGTAGAAATCTCGTAAGAGAATTTTTCACAGCACGTCTGCGGAAAGTTCGATTTCCCGTGGCTCCGTAGACTCTGGAAAGTCGCCGATTTCTGAGCTTCTCACTTCACACCACTAGAGTTTGTAAAGTATGCTACTTTACACCTCTAGAGGTTGTAAAGTAGTCAAACGAACAATGTAATGAGATGTATAGAAAATACGACTTACATTGATCGTCGTTTTCTAACCTCACTCTGTTACTGTTTCTTACCACTCTGTGGTGTGGTGTGGTGTGACATGACATGACATGATATTAACTATATTAAATATGAATAATTGTAACAACGATTAATATGATTAGTGGTGATCAAAATTAATAAATAAATATATTCACTTATTTATTGAGAATCTCACTCCGAAAATCGAACTTTTTCCTTAGACTCGCTGTGAAAAGTATTGTACTTGACATGTGAGAAGCAGGCATTCCCCGATTGG
>CAKNXH010001688.1:104376-124934 GCA_932178445.1 Andricus quercusramuli | reverse complement strand
TATATTATAAATAATATCATAATAGAAGCGGAATAACTCGGTGCGATAAGAGAGAAATGTTATTGTTGCATTCTCATGCTGACATCCAATCCATGTTATAGTAAATGGAAATAATCTATCACCTACACGATCGTCAAGGGGCGATGATCATAAAAAAGGGGGTAAAATTGTGACGCACAGTAGAATAAAAATATAATAACTATTATTTTTTATATCATAATAAATGTATGCATGGTGTGTGCGTGTGCATATGAAGGAAATAATTAAATTTGATGTAACCAACGACCAAAGAAAAACACAAATGTGATGAAACAACTCTAACAGGGAGACATAAGAGAGGAGAAAATTTTAAATCTTCAGCATCTCTGGACAGTGAAGATAGCAGATGAAAAATACGAAAAGTTAAGAGAAAATAATTAAGCCTGAAAGCATAGAAAGATCAGAAACAAGGGAACTATATCTCGGAGGTCAGCAGATTCCTGTCACATCCGCTGTCCGCGTAGTAAGACCATCAAGTCGCGAGAAATGCAATTCAGCAGTTTTTGACCGATTAGCCGCCTGCAGGTGTGACAAGTGGTCTAGAAAAAGTAGTTCCGCCCCACTTACTGCTTCGCGAGTGTCATAACAACTCATCCAAGGGACAAAGCTACCTGGCAGATTCTCTCCGACAGTACGAGCAGTAGCTCCCAGGATTGATTGTTCTGGCCCGTCACCCGCGATTTAGTTCGTTTGGTAAACTTTCCTTTTCTACTTTGCGGAAGTGACGTACACTCCCACTGAAAGAAAACGGGAAATTGTTTCAAGTTAAACAGAATTTTTTATATTAAACTACTTGTTGTATGAGTAACTCTCCTATTTTCGACCAGAGGCAACGTTGGTAACGTATTGTAAAATTTATCTCACACTCACACCTACACATCTATACACCAATCATTCACTAAATAAATATCAGTTAAAGTGGATATCAGTGTTATTTAAAATTATTTCAAATCAGCACCCTCACACCTAAATTCAACGGAACGTGCTGAAAGGATAGTGCGAAAATCCAATCCCACAACCCGTAAATAAAAACACGTGAAAATAATCCGGTACTTCGTAACACCGGACATAGAATTTTTCAATCTTGAAGAAAGTGGTCTCAAAAATTCTGAAAATGCTATAACTTTTTCAATTTTGATCCAAAATGGCTGGCTAACAAACTTGACCTTCAGTTTATGACACTTAACGAGTACACCAAAGGCTAAAAGTTTAAAAATCTACATATACAGTATACACACACAGACAGACACATTCGCGAAAACCTGTTTTAGGGTTCAGAAGGTCTCAAAACGTGAACATTTGACAAGAAAAAAAAGGGGGGGGGTCAAATTTTACACAAATATAATACCTTCTCTGCAAAAAAATATCTAAGGAATTTAATTAGAAGTATTCTCATGCTTGTGTCGACTTCATAATTGTTCGATTGACGATTATATAAAATTATATTTATATTTTCTATTTGAAATAGGAGGGAAGGTTGTTTTATTCTCACAGGACATTTGATGGAGAGATTGATCGAAATATCACAAATTGTCACAAAAGGGAGGGGTGAGTCAAAAATAACTAAAAATAACGTCTTGTAACATGTAGACGCTGCCTAATCTACTTGACTATTAATTATCTTCCATTTTTTAATGAAGATAATAAGTCAATTTTGGCCTAATCGAAACACTTCAGGAACATTCCAATAGGTTTATTATGGCCAACGGCCATTCCACGCTGAAAAACCAGTTCTCGTTAGATCACTGAAGTTAAGCAGTGTTGGGCGCGGTTAGTACTTGGATGGGTGACCATTCGGGAATAATACTATCGCGTGCTGTTGGCCATCGTGGGAGTGGTGAGCCCACACTTGTAGTTCCTTACTACAAGAAACTATCCACCTAGAAACACTACCCGAATCGGGTCGTGTCACGCCTACCCCGAAAGGGAAATGGCTTAATGGTACACATACATACATATTATTATTGTTATACCATTAAGCCACTTCCCTTTCGGGGTAGGCGTGACTTACTCGGTTGGAAACTTGTCCCTCACAACAAAATGATATCCTTGGCATATCCCTAGAATATCTAGGCAGGATATGTGATATCCTGAAAAATGTCCCATAAATCTCCCGGGATATCCTTGGCATATTCCAGGGATATCGAGATTTCCGCTCCTGAGGATATCATGACAGGATATCCTAACGATATCCCGCACGGAATGTCCACAGGATATCCAAATACCATGGTAAAATGTCCCACAAATATCCCGATATTATAATACAAAATTCTGCTGATAATCTAATTAATTACTAGGTGATTCAAAATTCAAGAAATAAAAAAGATTATACATATAAGAACAACAATTTTATTGCTTTTAATAAATTTGTTATGTATATTTTACATGTATTAGGTATATGGAGGCTCGCTAGAGGTTAGATATATCTGCGTGGCAATGGATAAACTCATGAAAAATTTGATGTTTTAACTAATTACTATTATTTTTCATTTTACTGAATAACAATCTTTGTTCATCACTTTTGTGACTAATGATTTTATTTCCATTGTAAACTAATTAGATGCATTAAAGTATATACATTTATACATTTTGTGCACTTTTGAAGTTAAGTTAACTGTTTTTAAACCTGCAGCTTGCACGGCTTGCATGCATGATTCATTGAATTTAATATACACTAATGTAAAATTTGTTTACCTTTTTTCATGATTTAGCCAAATTTTGATTGGTCAACAACATGTCTTAAGTGTTGAAAAAGACTAGACTGAAAAGTTGTGAAGACGGCTGTACATACTATCTTCGATTCTTATTTTTTGTAGCTCCGGGAAAATATATATATTTTTTAAATAATGCTGAGTTTGTTTATTCAAAGCACAGTGAGTATAAATTATTTGCAAAGGGTACATATATGAATTTTTTATAATATTATAAAAAATTATATTATTAGGATATCTTGAGACATCTTGGGGACATCCTTGGCATATCCTGTATTTTAAATACGGGACATCGTAAGAATATCCTAGGATGTCCCGAATTATGGAATTTGAGATAGCCTGGACTTTAAAAATTGGGACATTCATGGGATATCCTCAGCATATTCTGAGATATCTTTGGGACATTCCAAGGATATCGAGATTTCCGCACCGTAGGATGTCATTCGTGATGTCCCTGGAATCTCCTGGGATATGCCTGCGATATCGTGGGAGATAAATAGGATATTCCACCGATATCCCTTGCTGTGAGGGGTAGTGTGTATATGAGTATATACAGGGTATCTACGCCAGGGCTTACCGAAAATTATGCAACCCGTCTTACACGCCAATGCTATTCTTATGGCCGTTTATAGCGGGTTGCATACTTTTGGTAAGCACTGGCGTGGACACCCTGTAGGTATAAAGTAGATGGGTACATAGGTATAAGGTAAATAGGTATGTGGGTATAAAGTAGGAACTTTTTAAATCAAATCCTTCAGAAGCTTTACTTTACTTTAAATGAGAAAATTTTACAAGCTACGATTAGGTACAACGTATAACATTTTTAATTAGGTACAAAGGAATGGTATGTAAAATGGATACCAATTGTAAAATCTGAGATATTTTGCTTAGATTCCTGTGGACCACTTGTCCTGTTAGCAGGAAAATATGAGAGGACTGAAAAGACAAATAGAGTTTCACTAATCCAAAAAAGAATGGCAATCAAAATTTTGGGTCCGGATTAAGTAATACACTTCACTTAGTACACTTTTCCAGAGCAATCTGTAGAACAGGTCAGTTTTTATGGCTGCAAAACGATGCGACCGGATGTATTATTACTTTGCTTGGTGCTCAAAGAGGCGGTTCCATTCCTCTAGATTTCTATATAAGAGACATACACTTAGCTAAATCTTCACTGTGTCGATATTATCTATCTTTCCCTTATATACATAGAAGAGCAGAGGCACACACTATTTTTAAATAGATGTTAAAATCCTTAGTTTATTGCGTTCATTTGCAGGCATATTCAAAAGAATGGAACCTTAACCACACTCCTGGGCTCTTGCTGTATTTAAAAAATTTTCAAAACAACTGTAACTTTCGGTTGGATTAGGGCGATTAGGTCTATTAGGAGGTGGACATACCTGAGATCTTCATATTAGTATCCATTGTACTTACAATGCTTTGTACTCATTTATAGATTGTCTATAAATTACTCTAATTTTGAAGGCTTGGAATTTAAATTTGTTTTAGTTTTGAAGACTTTTGAATTAGACATTGAAACCTTCGCAAATTTTACAATTTAGAATGTTTTGAAAGTGCAATCGCACTGAAATTTTTGACGTATCAACTTGCAATTATTCTTCTTGAGACATATTCTATAAATTTAAAATTCTTTAACAATCAATGCTTCCAATTTGAAATAGAATAATTTCAACATCTGAAGGAATTCAGTTTCACGCACACAGAACTCGAAATTTATCAAATTTAAACGCTACCAAGTCGGACATTGAATAAAATTACTATCTTACATATCATCCATTTTTTAAGGATTTCAATTTGAAATGCATTATACTTCAGGGCTTTGAATTAGGAACTATTATAAAATAAGGGTTCCAATGTACATAAACTATTATTTTTTCAATTCAATTTTTGCATTTTCAATTAAGTTTTGAATAATTAATTAAAATTTGACGTATATTCAAGGTCGAATTTCCCTTAATTTTCTGTATTGCTGCAAATATTACTAAAAATAATATATCTTTGACAATATTTCATGAAATACAATAATTTAAAAGTTTATAAACAGTTAACATAAAAAACTGAGGATTGTTGGCAGTTGCATGTAGGAAAAAATCGGGTTTTAAATCAAAATAGCTTGACAATGAACAATCACACTGCATGCTAATATATAATATATATATATATATATATATATATTAATAAGTTTTGATTAATATTTGCCTCTAACTTGGACTCCCAACTTAGCCTCAAGCTATTTGTATTGAAATAATGATTTCATTCTACCTTAAGCTCCGAAAACTTGGAATTTGTTCATCAAATTCATTTTTTTAAACTGGGAATGTAATTATTTCATTTTTGGTTGAAAACTTATCTTTTTAAGTTGAAACTTTTGTTGTAAATTCAACTCTCTTTGAATCTTCCTCTTTTTATAGTCCGCATGATTTGCACCCCCTCACTCTTTGAAAAATAACATTAGATGATGGGGGGGGGGGTAAAACCTTACTCTTCCATATGAATTAACAAAGTAGTTCAACTTTCAACCAAGTAGTTGAATTTTCAACGAAAAAAAGATGCACTCTCAACTAGAAATATAATCGTTTATACTTTAGGCGTATGTTGGCTTCTGTTGGGTCTCGCTTATAGCGCTCGATAATATATTTATTTAGCGCTTTGCGCTCGGTGTTGGTCCTTCCTCCACATTTGCGCACACACCTTTTAAAATTAAACGTCAAAGCATCGACAACCGTAATTCGTTGATTGTGAATTCTCTTTTATTGAAGCTCCTTTGGGTTTAACGAACACATTGTCACCAAGTATTTCATCACGTATCACGATTATATCAAATGTGTATTTTATTCATTGATGTACCTCGGTCTGGGATTGTTTATTCAAATATTGCAACATAAAGTATTGTGCACTGTTAGAAAAATCTGTATGAGATTTAATATACATGTGTGTGAAGCAAATATGCACTACCGCTACTGAAATGTAACATACATGGGTGTAGTGAATTTAATATACATGTGTATTAAATTTAATATACAGGTCGGTATAGCAGTGTGCATGAAAACTCAAAGTGCTTTCATTTCTTTAAATCTTGTCAAATATTCGCAATTAAATTAATAATCTAGAATTCGTCGACTGAATTGCTATTTATAATGAAAGTGTGACGTACGGGTAGAACTTTTTCTAAAATCCAGTCTAATTAGGTTAGATTAGTAGGTTAGGTCTGTTATTTGTTTGCTTAATTGATCTTTTCGACTTAAAATCCAGTCATATTTTTGATTAACTGGAAGAAGGTATCATGTTTTATTATTTAGAGTCGAAAATTCATGTTTAACTTATTTTGAATTTGTGTGAAATGGCATTATCTGATTTTTCTTGTAAGTGATTAGCATTAATGTATATGAAATTTAATATACACGCTCTTAATGGCGATTTCATATGATTGATATATTAATTTTAATACACATGGGTATATTAAATTTAATATTATTTTTAACAGTGTGGGAATAGGCCCCGCATATTTACTCTGTACGTGACTCATCTGGCATCCGCTTTCACTTTCCTTATTTTCCAATTTCCCACGATTCCCTAAATCTGCGTGCCGGGAACTCGAGGATGCTAGACTAAGTGTAAAAAGGAGGGGGCAGGCCATGTTTGCCCAAAAAGGAACTTTAGCCACCTCTCTGGAGGGATGATGTATCCAGTCTTGACTTGAACGTGCTCTAATAAAGATCTTTCAACTTCACTTTGCCTGTCCGAGTCTCATTATTTCACACCCTGCTGACTACAGTATAAACATTATTTATCATGATTACTTTAATATTTGTTCTTTATTTTGCAATACATTTTATTCTCACCTACCCTGAAGATGTATATCATTTCCATGAATGTACATATTATTACAATTAATAATATTGCATTTAAAAAAATGTTGTCATTAAACATTTCATTACAACTTGTGTCGTCTCTCCATAAGTTTAATTTGTGTATTTTCAATGTTATTGTTACAATTAAAACCAAAAATACGCATCCTAGCGTGAAGTGATTCGAACAAAATTTGTTGATACAATTTAGGCGAAAAATTTTGTTAAATAAGAAGTTATTTTAACTTGCGTCGTTTTTACAAATAGTTAATTCTTTTACTTCTAATGTATTCTCATAACAAAAGTCTATAACAGTAGTAAGGGGCTACTATGGCTCGTCAGTCGGCTTCCCCCACTCCTCGGTGTTTGCTCAGACGTCTGGCGCCTACCCCCACTCCTCGGCTTTCTGGGTCTCATCTCGCTAGACGCAGGTGTTTGTTTAAAGTCCACTAATAGAAGATAAGAAGGGGCGGAAGCGAGAATTTGTAGGAAATGGGTGTTGATATAAAGATTGATGCATTTTTACAGGTCTGTATGACGCAATATTCTAAACCTGTAGTTATGGCTCCGCAGTTCTGAGCTAATACTGAAAAGAATGATAGAGTGATATGATTTTACTTTAATTGTTTCAATTAAGAATTAAAGGAAGCGAGAAATATATAAGGAATGAGATACGAGTTAATTAATGTTTTCAGAGCAATCTTCAAGAATAAAAGGTATGTCTTATTTAATACGCTATGGGTTGTAAATAAGTGAAACACATACAGAAACATATAAAGTATAAAATTGTGTTTTATTCAAAATGGTTGCTATTTGCATTTAAATTTAGAATATTAAAATATTATTATTCATAGTTTTCGAGAAAACGTTGAAATCGTCCCCTCAAAAAACCTTATCTCATTATAATATTTACAAATATATACATGTATACGATTGAATAATAATATTTTACGAACATATGAATATACAATTTCATACAGTTCTAAACTAACTCAGGGTAAAGGGAAGCATATGAAGGGGAGGTGGGCAAAGGGATGCATATGAAGTAGGAGGTTGTTGTTGGAAGGGTACGGATATTGGTGGAAGCATGGGGGTGGGTGGTTCTTCGGTACGAGAAGGGTGAGTTAGAGGTTCGGGAATTGAAGTGTTCGCCCAAGAGCACGTCTTTGAGCTCGCTCTCCTCGATGACTGGAGAGACCTGTAGGACTCAACCTCACTGCTATATTTTCTTTATCCTCTTCTTCTTCTTCGTGGTCTGTGCTGTAATACGTGGTATCATCATCATCATCATCGTGGAGTTTTTGGACCCTATTCTTGTTGGCCAGATGCTCCAGTGTGTTAGCAGCATCCAACTCGTCCATACTTGGGGAGTACCCAGTGACTGGACCATTGACTAACGGTCTGTTTCTGCTGCTTGGCCAATGATCTGTGAAATAAAAAATAAGATTAAAATTGCTGCTATTTTTAACGAGAAACTTAATTAATTCATACCTTCTCTCTAAATCTAGGCATGCGGGGCAGAGTCGGTGTTTAGGGTGGCAAATGCCGAATATATTTAAATTAATGAATACAATTCCTATTTTTATATATTTACACGGATTTATATCCGTAGGGTAGAGAGTCATAATCCTCTATCCTACGTCTTTTCATATTGAATACCCGACAGAATAGCGCGAGAGTTTATTCTAATAGGTTCACTTTCAGAGACTACAAGATCACGAACAGAGTTGAAATTGATTAGTTGGGAATTGTCAAAGTTCAGGGTAATACCTTTAGCTTTGTATACGGTAGACTCGCTACCATCTGCTGAACGAGCTATGTATGAATAAAATGTAGGCCCCCCTGAAACAAAGGAACGTATGTAACATCCATTTCCATAATCTTTTTCTAACTCGTCGGTCATGTCACCTAAAAGTGAGCCTATTGGTGGAGTGTACTCATCAGGGGTACCGCGAGTGACATATATACACGTATCTGTATCATAATATAAAACACGATGATCTAACTGTTCAAAGTACTCGTACAGTTTTAATCGTGCCAAAGCAATGGTGTACGCTGCAATGACAACGTTTGTATTAGGTGCTGGGGTAGTGGCTTTTACCCTGTACACCCAACAAACGTACAACATGCTTTGATTTGCAGGGACGATATCTTTGACCTCGAATTCTGGGTTAGTGAGGAGACGTAATAGTTTTTCTCGCGTTTGTACAATTTCTGTTTGCGGTAAATTATTACGTTGTCCAAACTTACCCCAGAAGGAGTTAAGACACAGTTTCGCCACAGAACGCAACCCCGGATTTTTTATAATTTTATCACGATCAAGCTTGATACCATCTGCCAACTCATATTGACGAATGTATTCGAGCTTTGAAACTTCATCAATACAGTATGATGGCCAACCACTTGCCTCCTGTTTAATCTTTAAGAACATATTAATATATCCTGCGAAAAGACCTCCCTTGTGCGTGATTGGATCATACTGTACTACTTCATATTGCTATATTTCTGAGATATCGACAACTTTGTAACCCAATTGCACAGCTTTTTTCAACTCATCGGAAACCCATGTACCTTCCAACACACGCTGTGACTCATCTTCATGCGAGCACTCGCCCTGTTCCAGAGTTTCACAGCATGTGCGGCAGAGAGAAAACATGAGTTCCTCGTGTAAACGAACCGGCACAAGAGGATGATAAAGCTTCCGTGGAGGTAAAACTGTACAAATTACTAAACCCTTGACGTTGGTGAGATCAAAATCTGGACTTTTAAATTTCTCACAATCTTCTGATCCTACATATAGAGTTGGATGACCTACAGGGAATTTTCCGACTTTCGAGATGTACGGGTACAGAGAACAAATATCTCTGTACTCGATGATCTGTCCATCTATCAGCTCGTAAAAGCATTTCGTATTCCCTGTTAGACCAACGTAAAGTGCATCTCAAGGGTTTACTACCTTATCAGTTTTTAATAAAGGATGGTTATTTAAAAAATCTTTGAAATTGCTGTCCGTATTTTTGAGGCGATTGAACTCACATTCCCATATCTCTGTGAGTTTATATCCGTATCTTTTTATTTTATCCGATCGCGTACGTGTCTTTTCGTATCGCTCATTCATGGTTTCCGGTATTAACATGTATTTTATCTCTATCAATGGGATAACAGAGCTTGCAACCATGCCAGAAACAACCATAAAATTTGAATACGTGACGAGTTCTCGTAGCTTCATCTTCAAAAAAGCCATCTACTATAGGGCTTTCTTGAAGACGATGCACTCGAGCTCTACCAGCGTGACGAATAATAATATTAAGATCGCGCTCCATAGATAAGAGCCATTCGACGCCAACTCTGGATTGAGTATCACCCCACCTACAGCCACCTCTTGGAATTATCCCAATCATATTTTCTCGTAAGAAATGCTTCCGAAAGAACCGATTGCAAGCCAATGCAACAGTGGGGGCCTCTGTGAAAGGACAAACATTTCCACAGTCGAGAAATATTTTACGAAATGCAATACATGCACAACGTAAGATATCTACATCGTTTTTACAGTACGAAACTAGCTCTTCCCAAAAATTAAATTGATACTCTGGATCGCCACTTTTCTCCTCGTAACAATTTAAAAATTCTTGTCGAGCTTTTTTTGAAATTTTACCCGGAGAATAAAATTGTATTGGTGGAAGAGGTCCACAATAATTTTTATTTTCCGGGGTATTAAAAAGATTTGGAAACGTTCCATTCTTTTCGCCTATTTCCAATAATCCAAATGATGCCGGTAATGCGCTTAGAGTTAATTGAAAAAAGTTTATTCTATCAACGAAAATGGTGTGCTTTACTCTCGTTGAAATTATTTTTTGTACCCGATAAAATTAAATCTGAATCTGTTTAATAGCAGTTTTTATGCTCAGTTAAATGTTTTAAGAGGAATTGAGCATCAAAAGATTAGGCATTATGAGCTATACAGATTTTTTTTTTAATTTAACAATCGGACGAAGCGCAAAGTCTACGAAATCACGTACGGGATTGTCACCAGCAAAGACAAATCCACGAATCAACCCGCAGTGCTCGCACGGTCTCTTAATGTCCTGTTCAGCGATGCATCACGAGCAGACTTGTTGAGCTACACAGAGATTAACCTCATGCTCATTAATAGAGTCGTCCCCGTCGAGCGTTTTATTTTGCCGCGTTTCAAAATCGTAAAATATAAATAAAACAGGGTTCTTCGCCTCAGTAACACCAGAATCTACATCCTTCCAAAGGTATTTCCACGAGTACATTGCGCGTCAGCTCTCGCGCTAATACCGTCTGCAGGATGGCATTTTGTCTGCGAAACAGCATGCCATTTTGAACTTTTTCCCCCGTTTCTTAACTGACCGCATTCGCTATAAATTTTACCTGAAACAATCGCTCGAGGGAGACATAAATTATCACGATTTTGAATTGTTAAAATTGACCTTTTTTCAATAACATCGCTAGTTGAAACTCTCCAACCCTGCCCTGTAGGATTATAAACACAATCAATTGTTATTTTAAAGCTGTCATCTATTCGAAACTCGGCGACACTCTGTGTTACTATAACGTAACGGAAAGACAATGAATTTGATTCCGATCAAATCAAGAGGGGCATAAGGTTTTAATAAATACTGTAAAAGCTCTTTAGTCGCTGATTCAAGCCACTGGATGGGGCAAATTGTTTCATTAGGGTTATACCGGAACCGCAATTCGGTTTTAGTACCATCTAAGGCAAAACGCGGATAATACTTATGTTTTTTATTTGTAATTAGAAATTTTGAGTTCATCGGCATTTCACCACCCTCATTTGAAACACTACTCTGATCACGTAGTACTTTTTGGTCCTCAGGCATGCTGGCAAGATTTCCATCATCATCAGATTCGTGATCGTCACTCTGATTTGAGCGCTGCCTTTTCCGTCCTCCCCCTCGCTGAATATAGGCACTCGTGGAGGGATTGGGTTCTAATAACAACAATGATAACAAATAACCCAGAAATCGCAAAAGTAAATCGATTTAATAACAGCGAGACAATTTCGACACTTTTATAAATTGATAATATTATAATAATTCTGAAATTAATAATATAATAATAATTTATTGATTGAATAATCGGAAATTGAATTTTTAATCGAAGGAAAATAATGAAATTAAATTAAATCGATAAAATTAATTAAAATTAATAATGAAAGATATAAATGAATAATTACCCATTATTAGGTTTTAATTATTATTAATCATTATTAATCAATTATTAATAATGATCAATTATTTATTAATCATTATTATTGATTGATTATTTGTTATTAATTATTTTATTAATTATCATTAATTATCAATCAATTATTATTATTAATTATTATTAAAATATCCTCAATTATTAATTTTTAATGATTGATTATTGGAATAATTATTAATTATTAATGATTAATTATTTAAATAATAACTAATTATCATTAATTAATTTATTAATGATTAATTATCGAAATAATTATTAATTAATAATAATTATTACTAGATAATTATTAAAATAATCATTAATTATTATTTAAATTATAATTTAAATTTAAGTTTCACATATTTTTACGACTTACCCTTTGCTCGTTCTAATTTCACGTGATTTGTTGTTGTTTCTTCTGTCATTTCCTCATCATCATCTTCAACCGTCACCACCTCTTCATACATTCTTGGGTCGAAGTCATCCTCGTACATCACGACGTGTTCAATGTCGTTATCACTTTCACTGTTATTATTATCACTGTTTTCACTGACAATATCGCCGTTTTCTATTTCACTACCGTCCCTGTTTTCGTTTTCACTATCGTCTACTCCATTTGGTGTTGCTCGTTGTTGTCGTCATCGTCATCACTGCACAGGTCAACCGTTTCAATTGACCGAGTCGTTGCTCGTGCTGTTGCTGGTGCAGAACTTTCAGTTGTTGTTGTAACAACAGTCGATTTCGACTTTACTTCTTCTGGTGCTGAAAATTAGTAAAAATTAGTAAATCAGTAAATTAGTATCAATAAATTATTATTATTGATTAATTGAATAATTAATTAATAATAATTGTTGAAATATAAATTAGTATTATTATTAATTTTATGCAATTTTCAAATTAGTGTCTTTATTATTATCATTATTATTACATAAAATAACCAGAAAAAATAATTATATTTAAAATAATTATAATTGTTTTCACTCACCATCAGTATTAAGATCTCGAAGTCTATTCAAACGAATCGAATCGGCAGCAATGTCCGTCCTCCGAACTATAAGTAATTCACGGAGGGTAATAGCGTTACCAACCATGCGCAGAACCCGATTAACACCCGTGGCATCAAGGAAACGCACCATAAATTTAAAAATTAACCGCAATTGCCAGTCAGCTAAATCCCCCGTACTACCACACATCACGATGATGTTGGCCAAAAGTGCTGGAGCAATCATTTTGAGTTGAAGTTTTTTAAAAAAGAGAAAGAGTAGCAAACGAAGTTACTTCTAGCGTAGATCTAGAGAAACTGTGCTTTTGAGGTTGTGTAGGGTGGTTATATCAAAGTACCAAAGGTAGATGATGTGGGAGGGCAAAAATTAGGCGTTTACTACACCTGCAATTTTTATGGGAACCATCGACTGCCGACGACGGTCACGTCCCCGACCGCGGTCGGGGGAGATCACCCCGGGCCCGCCAACTAGGCCGCCCCCCCCCCCCCGCTGTCAGCAGACGGCTACTTTCGGGTACTTGCTATGATAACCCTTACATTGTCATAAGAATAAGGCCTGTGCCAATGACTAAAATTAATAAGACAGGGCTCGATTAAATTTTAATTAGCTGAAACGATTTTTTGATATAATTTCAAGAAAATTAAAAAAAAGTTCATGAAAATCGGTTAATATTTCCAGTAATGAAGTAATTCTTTAACTCACATGCAAAATTAGAAGAACTCTCAACTGGGATTGAAGATATTAACGGATTTTCATCAACTTTTTTTTAATTTTCTTAAAATTATATCAGGAAATTGATTCAGCTATTCAAAGTTTAATTCATTAACATTTCAACAAAGATTAATTTTGTTCACCCGGCTCTAATCCTCACAATAGAAAGGTCGCGCGAAGTGTGCAACCGCCCGCATGACCGGCAGTCAAGTATCCCCCTTGGGTTCCAGTATTGTGAAAAAATTATAGGGTGTCCCTGCCCCTCCAGAAAAGTGCGAAAAAAGTTTGGAAAACACTGGTCTAGACGGCACTCTGTCCAGCTTTGTACAACAGGTACCTAGAGAGACGGATTAACAATCTCGCTATAGAATTCGATGCGTGCTTACTATCAATATTTAGACACAGAATCCTTGATTGAGTTTGCACACAAAGGATAATATCCTGAGTGTTTTGCAGCAAGTGTATATTGAATTAAATTTTTTTAAAACGATTCAGTATTATCTGAATAGCTAACAAACATTTATACGACCATCAATGGGTTGCAAAAGTTTTTCTACAGAATGTTTCGCTTCAAAGTATCGCCGCCCTCTTTATTAACCTGTATCCCAGCAAAAAAGAAAGAATTGATACGGATTGGGACGAATTAACATTTTTGTAATGCGCGTGAATCCCGTTTTCTGATTCGTTCGAACGCATTGAGACGCATTTAGATGAATTGAGACAGCGCGAATTGGATGAGTACGAATTCGTATGAATGCGTGGTCGAGGTCAACCAGAAAAAAAATTAATAAAAAGTGCATGCGTCGAGACTTGAAACAGCGATCCCTCGTGTATCAGTCCAGAGTACCCGCCACTGAGCTACGATACAATTTACTAAACATTTACAATAAATCCTATGTTCCCTGCACGTTGGTTTTCCTGTTACGGATTGATTTGTATAAGTCAACACTTGCTGAAATTCGCCGTGACGCATTAGGGCGAATTCAAGTGTGTATTTTACTCTCACGAATTCAGACGCATTGACCAATGTTGAAGTGGTTGCGTGCTGACGCATTGAAGTGTTTTCGCTGACCTTAGACTTTTGCACTGTATTTGTACGTATAGAAAGATTCAAAATTGGAATACCGTCTTGACGAATTTACATGCATTGACACGTAGGTCCAATGCGTCATTATCGCAAAGCGGGATTTGCAGGGTGTCTTAGTCTTTTCAATTCAATTCGTATCAATACGTTCTTTTTTGCTGGGATGACATTGCTATTAAGAATAACAATCTCTTCCATTCAATACGTTAGAATATGCATTCCTTTCAAAAATTATGGAAAGCTTTTTAAAATAGATTTAATTCATCTTATTTTAATACATTTTAGCGTATTTTAACCATTTATTTTTAGCGTTAATTGTGGGTGCTCATGCGCAGTGTCACGCTATATTTTTCCCTATTCACACACATGTAAATCAGGTTAAAACGCATGCGTGGGATATGTACCTCCACCCCGCGCTTTTCTCTCTCTCATGAAAGTGTTCTTATTGGTTGAACACATGTGACGTCATATCTAGACCGCCCCACCCGAGTAACTCCCCATGTGTGAGCTATAAAAACGGCCACGCAGGACACAACCGTCAGTTATACTGTGAAAATTTCAACATATAACATGTCGCAGTCTCCAAGTCAGACGATGGAATCTACCGTCAACCAGAGTGAAGTCTCACAAGATTTGATAGTGAGAAGTGTATCAAGAAAACGAATTTGTCCTGCAGATATGTCATCATCTGAAAGTGTGACAGCGAAAAAAGCAAAATATTCACCTCGTCAATCTCTGATTCTTACAACAATATACGATTTGAATAACTCTTCTTCGAAAAAGGTTGATCTTGGTTTGGAAATTCAAATCGATGGATCGCTTGAACCAGTTTTACGATTCTTGGACAATAAATCTCATGGAATCTCCTTCAATCGTGATGAATGGCTTCAATTGCAACAAAAATCCGATCTCGTTTGTTCCTACTTGGAGGATCGATGCAGCAACAGTAACTACGACTTTCGTTCTTTACCGATAAAAATTGGCCGTTATAACTTGTTTTTCACAACTTCGCACAATGCAAAAGCTATTTTAGTCGAAAATATTGTACAAAATGCAGCAACGACAACAACAGGCACACCAACAAATAGCGAGAAGCAAGGAAAAAACAAAAAACTATATATCCCGAGCATTGTTCTTCAAGTACCTACATTTCAAGGCCTCGTTAACACTGTTATTTGCATTGATGACTACATCAGAAGTATGGAGCGGGTTTTATCGAATGTCAAGCTCTGCAAGGATATTTTCGTGGAAGAATTGAGTGCTTATTTTTTAGCGGAGAAAATACACAGGCCATCCAGTGAATTTGTGCGTCAAATTGTGAATGTTAAATTTGAGTACTTTAAGCAGCAACTGAAGACCAAAATGTCACCGGAGTTTGTAAATTCACATTTTGAACATGTATTTGGCGAAATAACAGGTATTTTAAACACTCAAATTACTAACGAAATGAAAGATAATCTGTGTAAAATATTTAATAAAGACCAATGACAATCGAAAAGTTTTTTGGTGCCTTCTGTCCACATATTTAATTTTAAAATATAGCTGTCATATGTTTAACAATAATTCTTTTGTAGAAAAATATTTTTCATATTAAAAAATAATAGCTAGGGCCAAATTTCAACGATAAATTCTATGATTTTTAATTGTCGAAAATTAAAGTCTACACGGAAAAAAAGTTCATTAAACTTTCTTAAAGTATTACAAGAGTCGGGGATGAGAGCGAACCGTGAACAAATTTTCTATATTCTGTATAACTTTCAGGATTTAATTTAGAACAAGAATTCTGTAAACTTTATATTGAACTCCGATTTGAAAAAGTTTAATAAAATATGTAGAGAAATTCATGAAAGAATGCTGAAAACTTTCGTAGAAATCACAATTGAGGTATTGAAAGTTTGTAATCACATAATTATAATGTTCAAATACCTCAATTCAGTCAAATGTATAGAAAAATTCTTCAAAAAATGTTGAAAAATCTCATAGAAATTCGATTCGAAGTATTGAGTGTTTGTGAACTACTTCAATATAAGATCTATATACTTCAGTTCTTTAAAATGTACCTGCGCAGTCGCTACTGTGCACAGGCAGCGAATTTTCCGCATCGCTCCTGCGTGAAAAAAAAAGAATTCAAGTCTTAGAGAACATTAGCACGCGTTGAAAATTAAAATATTAAGTTTGCCAATAACCGACACATCTCTGAATTGTAAATCCACTACCCGCGTGCACTGGAACGTGCAGCAGGTCGTTCAAGACGATATCTACGAGAACTTTTTTAGAATCTAGATTGTATCAACATCCAAAATAATTGACAGTGGTGAGTCGACGATCCAGGTGCACCGAGTCGCGCACCAGGTAGTTTAACACGTATTCTAAGAGAACTTTTTAGAAATTTGAATTGTTTCAACCACCAAATTAACTACCGTCGACTCAACATTAGTAGTTATTTTGGCTATTGACACAATTTAAATTTTTGAGAAGTTCTTGTAGAATACGTGCTAAGCGACCTGGTACACGTTCCGGTGCATCCTGATCGTCGACTCACCATTGGTAGTTATTTTGGTAGATAAACCTCAAGATTTCTAAAGAAATCCTCAAGTGAAGCTTCTTTCGATCGTTTTTTTATATTAAGAAAATATGAGAGAAAACAAAGTTTTCATATTTTTGTTTCGGTCTTACGATCCATTTAGAAAAAATTGAAAAACTAAATCCAGTCAAAATTACTTTCTATTGACGTTTTGGCCCCATCTGTGGGCCTTCATCAGAAACAAACATCTTGAGGAATAATCGGAGTCAATCATAAATATACGTCGAAGCGAATGACAACATTTTAAAATTTTGTGAAGTCAGATAGCATTCTGAAGTTTTGAAAATCATTATGAAGTTTGTAAAAAAAGTATTGGGAAACTATAAAGTCCAAGGAACTTTCCCAATATGTTCAAAAAGGTTCATATTTTGTAATTAAAATGCTGTGAAACAGCTAACAAACTGATGTTTTTTTACAAACTTCATAATGATTTTTAAAACTTCAGAATGATCTGACTTTACAAAATTTTAAAATGTTGTCATTCGCTTCGACGTATATTTATGATTGACTTCTATTATTCTCTAAGATGTTTCTTCCTGATGAAGGCCCACAGATGAGGCCGAAACGTCAATAAAAAGGAATTTTGACTTGATTTCTTTTTTTAATTTTTTCTAAATGTATCGTAAGACCGAAATAAAAATATGAAAACTTTGTTTTCTCTCATATTTTCTTAATGGTAGTTAGTTTGGCTATTGATACAATTTAGATTCTAAAAACGTTCTCGTAGATGACGTCTTGAACGACCTGGTGCATGTGCCGGTGCACCCGGGTAGTGGACTTGCCATTTAGAGATGTGTCGGTTATTGGAAAACTTAAGATTTTAATTTTCAACGTTAAAAATTGAAATAGATTCAACTTTTCCCATGTCATATCTTATATAATCGATTAAAAAAAATAGAATTGGGAATTCAACTTTTAAAATTATTTTCAATGCAAGCCTTTAATTTCATATAACTTATATAAACTTATTCTATATAGCTATATAACATCTTATTAATCTTGAACCTAGTAGAATTTAAAACCAAAAAAGAATTTACGGTTAACAATTTTTTCGAAATTTAAAATTACCTAAATTTTAAACTAAATTTTCGAAATATGATATTCTTGAAATTACTAACATTATAAATATAAAACTCCAGAAATTTCAAATTTCCGAAATCATTAACCGAGAATTTTCAAATCACAAAAATTTGTCAAACAGCCCTGCACAGCTGTAGCTTATATTTTAGATTATGTTTTTTATACTACAAGTTATGTTAGCTGCGAGGTTTTCTTAGGAGCTCCGAATGCGTAGTAGGGGGTTCGAACCCACAGCGAATAATAATTTTAATAGCGTGCGATTATTTGTGTAGTGATTGTTTGTGCAATAGTAAATAATTGTGTACTTAAATATGTGAACAAATATTAAAGCATAATGATAATAAAAATAATTTTTTTAGGCTAAAAATCGGCCATGATTTTATAGAACTGTTCTCTATAGTTTCGAAACTTCTCCGATGTAGACTGTATATTAGCTGGACTTTTAGATTTTCTAGAACTATTCTACGTTTTTCGCATTTTAGAGAACTCTGTATTAAATTTGGTAGAATAGTTCGATGCAATGTAAAACCAAGAAGATTTTAACTTTTAATAAACCACCCGTCGTATCCTCTACTATAGGACTAGTTCTATAAAATTTAATGAATTTTTTTTTCCGTGTAGATTTCATATATACCGATCACAAGTATGTGTATACGTGCATATTTCTCTTCGAGTTTGTGTATGTGTGTGTAATATGTGAGAGCATGTGTATGCATTTTAAACGGGAATATAACAAGCGTTTATTTAAAAAAATGGAACTGTTATCTGCAACCATTTCCTGAAACTGAAATGAAAAATATGCTTTTAGCTAATACGATATTTTTCTATTTTCCTAAAGCCTCCTTGCGTGCAAGAGTATATAAGATTAAGATCCGAGCCCAGGTAAGATAAGATAGCATCTTGCTATGGGAACTCGAGAGCAGGTTATAAAGGCTTTTAGTTGTTCAAATTGAAAAGTATTCGACTGATTAAAAACACCATAAAGTCTACGCTCTTTTCTTTCCATCTTTCTGTTATTTTCGTGAGATATCAAGTGTTTGAGGCAAATAGCAATTATATTTTCACAGGGGACTTCCGGTTCGACGTGGATACAAGGTGGACGTGTGCAAGGTGCCAGTGTGAGTTTTTGAGGTTTTGGTTGGGAAAAAGTGAGAAGAAAGGTGAAAGGAAGTTTTGAGAAGGTGTAGCAAGGTGACTGGGCTCAGTGGAAGTGAGTGTGTGAAGGGAGAAGGACTAGTGGATTAAAAAAGTGAACGAGAAAAAAGTGACACGCCGAAAGTGTGAGGTTGAGGTCGGACCCGAAGGACGCGGAAAAGAGGAAAGTAGTGCTAGCGCTAGTGACACCTGGTGGAGAGTGGAGGAAGAGAAGAAAGGAGTTTGACTCGAGCAGTGGCGACGAGGGAGACGAAGGTGTTTGAAAAATCAGCTGGGCTGTGTGAGAGTAGAACGAAGAGAGAGAGAGTGTCACAGAAGAAGTGCTAGCACACGTATAAAGCGAGATGGGAGATAAAAAGAAGGAGAAGAAGCAGAAGAGGGAAAAGGAGGAAGCGAGAAAAGAGGCGTGGAAGCATGCGGTGGACATGCTGGAAGTGCGGCAGGACAAATTCATCACGGACCTTAAATTTGAATGGGAGATAGAAAGAGCATACATGAGAGGTGAAAGGGAGATAGACAGGAGAAATTTTGAGGGAACGTTGAATAAGTTGGTGGAAAAACTCGAACTGCTTAGCGCAAGGATGGAGAGACTGCAGGAAGGAAAGAAAGAGACAGAAACAAAAGAGATAGGATGCCAGACGGAGGAGGAAGGGAGAACATGGAGGGAGATGCCGAAGAAGCTGACGCAAGAAGAGTGGGAGAGAGAAAAGGAAGAGAGACCGCAGAGGTAGAGAAATCTCAGAGTGCTTGGAGTACGCAAGGAAGACAACGAGGTGACGAAAGTGGTAGGGGTCTTGGCCGCGCACACGAAGGTGGTGGCGAAAGTGGAGAGTTCGAGGAAAATGGACGGTGGGATGCTCCTTACTTTAAAGACGTGGGAAAACAAAAGGGACCTGCTCAATGTTAAGGGCAGACTGAGAGGCACAGGATTCTGGATGGAGAAAGATCTGACGGAAAGGGAACATGAGACACAAGAATGGCTGAGAAGGGAAAAGAGGAGAATTGCACTGGCAGGGAATGAAGTTGAGCATAGGTTCATGAGAGCAAAAGTAGGAGAGACGATCTGGCATTGGAACGAGATGGAAGGAG
>CAKNXH010001688.1:88255-104366 GCA_932178445.1 Andricus quercusramuli | reverse complement strand
GGGGGGGGGGGGATAAAGAATATGTGCGGGAGTGAAAAGCAGGGTAAAGGTGTATGTGGGGTGATAAAAGGGGGTGCTGGGGCGCTAGAAGTGAGAAGGGAATGTAAAGAATGAAAGTATGCCTCGGTACTTCTGATATGTTAAACAGGGCAAGAATAAGTAAGCTGGTTGTGAAATGAGGTTTGAGAGTTAGAGTAGGGTAAAAGGGTGCTGGGGCACTATGTTTAGAGAGTTAGAGAGAAAGAGAAGGACATACGTAGAGACGTTAAGAAGCACAAGGAGAAGGGTTCAGAGAGAGGGAGAACAGAGATAGGGCTTCCGTTTCGAATTGCCATTTAATGTAACTAGGGTTAACCCTTAGTGCCCGACATGGTTTTGGCACTTCTGCCCGACTAAATGTCTGAAAGACACTTATTCCCTAAAATTCCAATTTTTCATATTTTCGTACTTTTTGACTTGTTTTAAATGATAACAATTGTTTTATGTATATAGTTTTATTAATTTTCACCAATAAAAACGATTTAGAATTTCCCTTAATGTCTGTGGTACAATTGGTCGGGCACTAAGGGTTAAGATAGTTTAATAACTTTGAACTTTGAATGTAAGGAGAGGAGAAAATTATGTAGAGATGTGTTTTTAAGACTCTCAAACCCGTAAAAGGGAGAGAGTATAATAAACTACAATACAATTATATTTTCATAGCATCGGCCGGCGCGGGTGGCCGAACGCGTGAGATCGCCTGACGATAAGCTAATACAGGAGATCCGAGAACGCGGCTGCCGGGAACTAGCTGATTTTCGGCATGCGAACCAGGCTCTAATATAACCCTGTATCTACATGGGCGCTCTGTATCCGTGCACTCTCCGTGTTTCTCGGTTGACCGGATCTCGGAGTGCAGACGGCCAACCGTTTTGGTTACTTTGCGCGAAGATCAAATGTCCCTAGGTGGCCACTGCTGGTTCGCAAGATGGCTGTCACTGGGCCAGTTTTCAATTGTTTGAAGGGAAAACGTCCCGTTTTTGCAAAATAGTGAATGGTGATTATAACCTATAGTTTTAGTGAGATAAATGTGTGTAGAATGGAATGGAACTTTGTGTACACATAAACTTGATATCTTGGAAGCATGATTTTATTTTATTTCAAACTAAAAATTGAATTTTTTATTGTAACCCGCAGTGAAGCCTGGTTCAATTTTGTATTTGTTTTGCAAAAATGTGACATTGTGTTTTGAAAACTGGCGCGGCGACAGGCATCTTGCGAACCAGCAGTGATCGTCTAGGGACATTTCATCTCCGCGCAAAGTAACCAAAACTGTTGGCCGCCTGCACTCCGAGCTCCGATCAACCGAGAAACACGGAGAGTGCACGGATACAGAGCGCCCATGTAGATACAGGGTAAGCTTAAAAAGCCTGGTCCGTGCGCGGAACCGGAAAAGCTTATATAGGTTCGCGGTGTGGGATCGAAAAAAGCTTATATAGGTTCCACACCAGCCGCACTTACAAGCTGATTAGTTTTCAGAAAATACTTTTGAATTATCAATTTCAAATGATATTATATTTAATTAATTATTTATTTTAATTGATATTAACATTAATTCATTAATTAATAATTTAGATTAATTTATTTTTAAGTTAATTTATTAATTAAAAACTGAAAAATTAATGTATTTTTAATTAATTAATTAATTAATTAATTAATTGAATAATCAAAAATAATTTTTAAGCGTAATTTAATTTTTTAGTTTAATTTTTAGTTTAATTTTAATTAATTTATTAATTGATAATTTAATAAATAATTTAATTGTTATATTAATAATTATGTTATTTTACTATAAATGATGACCTATAGTAAATTATAAATCAGTATAGAAAATAGACCCTCGTTGGCAACATTCTTTCACTGCTATGGTTTGCGGACCAAGTGGATACGAGAAAACTTGTTTTGTTAAAAAATTCTTAAGCTGCATCGATGTCATTACACATTTTGAACGTATTCTTTTTTACTATTCAGAATGGCAGTCAGGTTATTCTGAGTACGAAAAAATCATAGAATTTAGAGAGGATTACCGCAACCAGGCGATTATTCTAACGATAATGACCGTATTAAGCTCATAATTATTATCGATGATCTTATGCGTGAATCTTCAAACAATACAATTGTAGATCTTTTCACTAAAGGTAGTCACCACAAAAATCTTAGTGTTATCTTTATCTCGCAGAATTTATTCCATCAGGGACATGGACAAAGGGATGTATCACTTAATACGAATTATATCGTTGTTGTTTAAAGTCCTCGAGACCGAGCTCAATTTCAAAATCTTGCTCGTCAAATATATCCAGAAAATCCTCGTTTTTTTACAGGAGGCTTATCAGGATGCGACATCTAAACCTCACGGTTACCTTCTCCTCGATTTAAAACAGTCTACACCCGATAATTGTCGTTTTAGAACAAATATTTTTCGAATTGATGGGTTTTCATATGTGTACATACCTGTTAAAAATATTAGAGGAGGTGCTCGAGTTGATCAGATACCAGTTGTACGTCTGTAATGGCGTCGAGTGCACGTAAACGCATTGGTGAAAAAGACACAGCAGCATTGCATGCACTCTATCGCCTCGATCGTAATCGACGAAAAGCGATTCTGAGTACATCTAATGCAAAACTCGTAAAATGTATATGTGAGTGCGCTCTAAATATATTGGCAGGAAATATACCTGTGAAAACACACGAGAAACACAAGTTAAAAAAGCATAAACATACTCTAAGAAAATTGGCAGCATCCGAAGGGTACTTGGAAAAATAAAAAAAGCTTTATAATTCAGAAGGGTGGATTTTTACCGTTATTACTCGCACCGATTATCGGTAGTCTTCTCTCAAATATTTTCAGCTCAGCTAATTCACGAGAGTAAGAATCCCTTTTCCATTTAATTAAAAATTATGGAACATTCGAGAAAGATGGGTTTGGTGCCAAGCGAGCAGGTAGAAAAATTTCTACAACAAGGTTTCGGCTCAGAGCTCTAGTGCTAACTACCAAGTTCCCAATCTCAAAAATACGCCCCAAACTCCAGGTATTATTATGATAAGACTCGATGCTGAAATGAGTGAAGTATTAAATTCACCATTCTTGAAAGATGAGCTTGAAAAATGGAACATGTATCAGCAAGTTTTACAAAAATTTTTATTTTTCACCCAAGAAACATGGAAGCATAAAAAACCGAATAAAGAGTAGGATAATCGGAGAGACAAAAAAATAGGTTTTGCGAATAATAGTAAGGATAATGATGATGATGAGGGGGAAGATTATTTTAAAAATATTGACAATATTATTCCAACTATTCCAAAAACTTTTAAAAATAAAGGAATTGTTTTAATCCGACGACTTTGTGAACCAGATTTACGAAAACGTGTAAAATGGGATTCACATGGTTCTCTCTTTTGTAGATGGTACATCTGTAAAAAATGCAAATATTGGTGATCTAATAAACGATGCATTGAGGTTGAGAAAAAAGGTGAAACCGGCGGGGCGAGGCCAGTTTGCCATGATCATTCGTGAAATCGGCATGTCTAGAGAGATTGTCGGAAATAGAGAATACTGGAAAGAAAATATAATCTCTCCGAGAAAGACAGGTAGTCGGCGTAGTCCCGATCGATCGTCTAGACTTCATGACTCCCTAATTACAGAAGAAGACGAAGGCAGCATTAGTGGTAACGAGCTATACACAAGTATCACTGAAACTCCAGGCAGAAGTAGGAAGCGAGCAAGACCTGGTAGTACAGCGTCGGCTAAATCTCAAGGGAGGAAAAGAAGTAGTAATCAGTGGAAAACTTTGTTTTTAAAACCATGAAATTGTTAGAAAAAATTTATTTCGACCCATCCCATGAAGCCTCTTATGCTGGCATTAAGAAACTCGCAAAAACTGTGCGTGGAAGAGTCTCACGTGCAAATGTATCTATCTATCAAATGTATAATCTACACGTACCTATTCATCGACGTTTTAGAAGAATAAATTACGATGTATCAAAAATAGATGATTTATGGGAAGCAGATTTAGTTGATTTGAAGCATTTAAAAGATTCCAACGATGGATACTTGTATCTACCGGTGGTGATTGACGTGCTAAGTAAATAAGTTTGGGTTGAGCCTCTTAAGGGGGTCATCCCGTGTGACGGTTTCAGAAAATCGAATTTTCTGTTGTTGCATAAATCCAATCTAGAGTATGTATAGAATATACTGGTGAAGTAATTTTTCGAAGTCGTTGGAAAGTTACAGCAGTAACAAATTAAGGTGTTTAGAGCGCGCGGCCGACCGCTCGACGGGGTGGAAAACAAGAGCTATTGTTTACCTTCGGATTTGTACCAGAGGCCGATTCTATTTACTGCACTGCTATCCTGAAAGTCTGAAACTCAAATTGGATGTGACGGTTCCTTAGTTTTGGCTTTACAGTCAGCGGCGTAACAGCTCTAACACCTGAACTTTCCAACGCGTTTTTCTCGAAACAGCATTTTTTAAACTGGCGACCATAATTTCTCAAAAACGGTTCAATCGATTGCTTTCAAATTTTAATGGTACATTCAGCACACGTACGACTATCTTAATGTTTAAAAGCATATATAATATTGAATTTTCGAAATTTCCGAAAAATCCTAGCTCCGACGATAGCCATCCACCTATAGATTAACATCCAATTTTGTTTTTTGGTTTTGGATAAGCCACTCTGACAGAATCATGTTCGCTCACTAAAACTCGCGAACAAGATCATATTTTTGCATATAAAAATTCAGCGTTACTACTAAAGACTGAATAAATGTATAGTAAAACTTTGGAAGCTCTGTGTTTTTCAATTTCACTACAAAAAATTTCGGAAAAACCTTCAAAAATAAGGCTGTCACACGGGATGACCCCCTTAAAGATAAATCTATGAATGAAGTGAGAAGGGCTTTTGAGTGTATTCTCGAGAAAAGTAGAAAGCGATTTCCCGTCTGCCCTCAGAGCGATAGAGGACAAGAATTTCTCGGCGTAGGTTTTAAAAGTTTTTAATCAAAACTGGGTGTAAAATGTCGTGCTGTACGTGATCCAAATGTTAAGGCTGATGTAGTCTAACGATTTAATCGCACACTGAAAGAAAGTATGAGGCGCTATTTTACTCATATTAATACTCATCGTTACATTGATGTTTTACAACATCTTGTATAGGGCTAGAATAAACGCACGACATTCCAGTATAGGAATGCGACCATCAGAGGTGGCTTTGGAAAACTCAGCACACGCCCGATTAAATATTCATAGAAAGTACAGTAGAAAAGCCTTGAGTGGTAAAAAGTCTAAATATAAGGTCTCTGATTACGTACGAATCAGTAGAGAGAGAAAGGCGTCTTTGCGAAAGGTTATGAAGCTGGATGGATAGAAGAGATTTTTAAGATAAAACGAGTAATAACGGGTCGTAGACAAATCTCATACGTTTACGAGTTACATGATCTGACTGGTGAGGATATTGACGGAGTTTTTTACAAGAAAGAACTATCGGGTGTGAAGAAAGATAGCGATATTAATGAGACAGAAGTTATAATTGAGCAAGTGATACGTAGTAAGGGGAAAGGTTTCAAAAAACAGTTACTTGTCAAGTGGTGGGATATTCTGATAAATTCAATTCTTGGATACCTGCCAGCGATTTGAAAATTTTACAATGAATAACGATCAATGTTATCTAATTTTGCCAAACAATAGCAGTATGAAGTACTTTCCGCACAATACTACGACTTGCTTTACCACACAACTGCCGCACGAAATTCGTTTGCAGGGTCGTCGGGCTGTTGGTCTCACAGAAATTCAATTTCCAAGAACATTTCTTCATGTAAGGAACAATTTGCATGATCGAATGGAAAATCGCATAGCTTCAATGACGAACGTATCAAGTAGTAGTAGTATCGTTGAAGAGAAAAATGAAGAAAAGTATGAGAAAAATGAAAGAAGCGAAAATTGACGGTGAAGATTTACTTGTTAAATACTCGCTTCCTTACGTTCTTAAAGGGGACGCCGAATTGTCTGAGCTTAATGACAATGCTATTAGAGATAAATACACAGCAGGTATGTTGACTGGTAAATGGTTAAGTCCTATTTTCTCCGAGTTTCGACCTGGTGTGTAACCACAGGTAAACGATCTTGTCTGAGCGATAAAACAGACCCCGATTCCTGGAGAACACGTAGGCCTAGCTTTCCAAAAATACAAAGATTGTTATGTCAAAGTTGAAAAAATTTGTTAAGACGATTGTGATATGAAAGGTCGACATTTTCTTGCAATGAGTGAAAACGTATCTCGTATACTTGGTTTTGCACCACAACAATTAATCTCAGATAATTGTCATTATTCTAATCATCCTCCAAGTCTGGCCCGTGGTTTAACTGAGAAAATGTTTGTTTATTGTGATATTTGCGAAACTCATATTACAGGCGATGTACAAACTCCGCTTTTACGTATTATTCCTGTCGACACCCGAAACAACATTTTTGCATCAAAGCAAGTTACTCAGTTTTCTTCTGCGAATTTATTTTCTCTTCTTCATACTCAATTTCGCACGATAGAAATAGATATAAGAGATCATGCTGGACTTCCTATACCATTCGAGTTTGGCACTCTGACAGTGACACTTCTATTTTAAAAAATTGATTAGAGAAGGGGAAGGAGAAGAAATAAAAATGATATCATTCAGTAATAATAATAATAATGAGTTATTACGTAGATTACTACACAACACAAGTCGGTGGAGGGGGAATATCAAAAGTTTATGTCGGATCGTCCTATCAGAGAGGTCATGGAATCGGAAGCTTTCTGGGCGGGCTTTTTCGACGTGTATTGCCGATATTGGCGCGAGGTGCGCATGCAGTTGGAAAGGAGGCACTTCGAACAGGTGTTAACGTTTTAAATGATGTCGTTAGGAAAGTACCACTCAGACAGGCATTCAACTCGCGTATTAATGAATCTGGTCAAAAATTAAAAAGAAAAGCTTTGGATAAAATTGATAATCTTATGAATGGATCTGGTTATAAATTTGGTGTAACAAATTTCGGACCTCAGTTGTCCGGAGTCCGTGGTCTTGAGAGTGTAACGAAGCTTAGAAAAGGTGTAACGGTGTGATTCGCTTAGTGGGGGTTAGGCCCCTCTTATTCATCCCTCCGGATGCTCCAGCCTAGCCAGAGTTGGTTTCAGGGATAAATAATGTTACAAAAGTTTAATTTTAGAGTGAACATGTATGGGTTTATTCCCCTATAACGTACAAATCTAACTTAAATCTAAGCGTGAGTGTGACGGTGAGCGTGTCGAAGGTGTGTGTGCGTGTGAGTGTGTGTGTGTATTTACCATCGACAGTTTTAAGTGTACGTGTGGTGTATCCGCGTCTACATATTCTTGGGTGTGCGTGTGAGTCTTAACCTAAGAAAACAGAATGAAGATTGGTAGCAGGCCGGTCCCTGTAAGCATGTTAGAAGCGGTAAGCGGTGGAGTTTACGGGCCAAGCGCGTCATCGGCGAGCGTCGTCCTCCGGACCTCGTCTCCCTCTGAAATCGGTAGCGGTACGGTGCGGAGAGAGGGAGAGAGGGGAAGGAGGTGCTCTTGTAGCAGCGGGATGTGCGTAGTCACCAGGTGGTCGGTTCGGTTGGTCAGGTCGGTCAGTTCGGTCAGGTCGGTCAGGTTGATGTGAGACGGTAAGGGGAGACCCCAGGTTGGCCCAGGGTAGGCTGAGTGTGAGTCAGCGTACCCCTTAGCCCTATGGACAACCATAGTTGCTCCAGGTGGTCGTACATCGGGTGGGCCCTCCAAGCGGGCACAGGAACTCAAGTTAGTCCAGGTTAGGCTGGGTCTTAGTCAGCGAACCCCTCTGCCCGACGCACGGCCATAGTTGAGCCAGGTGGTCGTACGTCGGGTGAACTTCACCGAGAGTTCCCGTGGAAGATGCGTTCGCTCCCGGCGAACTGTCCCGTGTCCCGTGGTCGCGAGTCCTTTTAACGTCTCGCGGCTGATGGATTGGCGGGGCACGCAAGCGCGCAGTCAATCCCCGCGGGAACGGGGGTAGTAGGCTGTCGCGTCTTGACGCGTCGATCGACGACGCGCCTGATCCTTCTACATATATATGTATATCTATATATACATATATGAGTCCATGTATGTAGCGAGCAGCGGTACTGCTCGTTACAACGGGATTAAACAGGAAAAGAAGTTAAAAGGCTTAGTACAACAAGTAAATCCAAGAAGAAGAAAAGGGTAAAAAGTACGAAATCTAAAAAGAAAATCCATGGTAGTAAAAAAAGGAAGAAACAAAAGCGTAAATCTAGCGTTGGCAAAAATCGTTCAATTTCGGACATTTTTGGTGGTTAACAAGTAGATTATTATATGATGTCATTTTTTACGCTCACATTCTAGCGAGTGTTTGAAAACTGAACTAGATTTTTTTTCTCTTCCACCTACTCAGACATCTATTGAGAGCTCGCAATGGGTCCATTACAAGCCCATTTCAACGCTCCATCGCTGACCGACGATTCGCCGATAGAGTTTGTCATTCCAGGTCACGGCGAAGAATACATAGATCTCTGATCTGATAAACAACTTACTTCATTCGATGTTCAATCAGGTGAACGTATATTTCAATGAAAAACTCGTTTCTCCTCCAAACAACGCATACGCGTACAGAGCATACCTGGAAACATTGCTCAATTATGGACCAGCTGCAAAAAAGAGCCATCTGACTTCCGCTCTCTGGTGTGTCGATACAGGAGGAAAAATGGAAGATTTGTCAACCGAAGATACAGGCATCCACATCCGTCGAGCTCAGTTTTGTGCAGGCAAAACAATAGATCTAATCGGTCATCTGCATTGCGACGTTTTCAATCAAAACAAATTTCTTCTAAACGGAGTCAAGATGCGTCTCCGACTCGTACGTACAAAAGATGGTTTTTGCCTTTTGGATCCCATCAGGACATGCAGTTTACACATTTTGGAAGGATCAGAAAGCTCTAGCACAAGGAGCAACAAAATACCCGATATCAAGAGTGGAGGTCAAAGCGCTCACTTTACATGGCGGTATTCTCGGTGAAACTCTTGATAATGTTATTCTCGGTCAGTTTCCTAAAAGAATAATCATTGGTTTTGTCGAGAACAGAGCCTTTAACGGAAGTAGAGAACTGAATCCGTTTAACTTTAAAAATTACAAGGTAAATTTCTTATCCCTTTACGTCGATGGCACACAAACACCCTCGAAACCTCTGCAGGCAGACTTTTCTAAAAATAAACTTTACGTTGCTGCTTATCAGACACTTTTCTCCGGCACTGGTATTCACTTTCTTAATGAGGGTAATGATATTGATAGAAGTAATTATCCGGAAGGATTCTGTCTCTTTGCTTTTGGTCTTATCCCTGATCTTTCTGCAAATTGTTATTCTCACTGGAATCTCGTAAAACATGGAAGTCTACGAATAGAGGTGCGTTTTGAAGAACCACTTGCCAACACAGTAAATTGTATTGTATACGCAGAATATGATAACGTTTTGGAAATAGACGCGTCTAGACAAATTATTGTTGATTTTGGAGGGTAATAAATCATTTTCGCCGCCGCCTTCATTTCTTGGAATTTTACATATCTCACATCCTGATGTACACCTGTGTTTACTTAGGACACGTTTGGACAGGAAATGAGTACCTTTTTACAATCTCGCTATTATCTCTCGAAACTACAGCTGTGTAAACATTAAAAAACGATGGGAAAAATCTTGACCATGTGTCATCATATATGCGTGTTTTTTGGAACTCAGCGATCATCTTTCATTTCGTCAAAAGTAGTCTTACAAGTCGGTTGTTTCGTTACGTGGTTATTCACTGTCGTCACTGCAGAATAATATTCAATGATATTTAATGATATTCAAAGCCTTCGACCCAGATGTGCTGGGGTCAAACGGACCTCGGATTCGTGCTCAGCGGGTCAAAATACATGGGAATATATGTGTTGCGTATGCAGATCAGAAAAGGGTTTTTTTTGTGTGCCGGTGTAATTAGAGGATGATCTTTTGATTCAATATATTCTATATTATTTCTATATTATTCGTTCAGTTCCTTATATATACACACAGAGAGTCGGGAGAGGGGTGAGTTATGGCATTTACAAAAATAAAAATAAATTAAACGAAAATGAAAATTTTAAGCGTAGCAACGGACGACATAGAAAAAGTTGAGAAGAGATAAACATCGTTTTTTGAACAACCTACCAGATTATCATAGTAACTTTTTGAATTCTGTTGGAAAATTCAAAACTCAAATTATGATCGCACAAAAAATAATGAAACATAAAGAATCCCATTTTGCGGTCTAACTATGCAAGATACGACAAGGGATGAATCAACAAAAATTATGCATCCAAAACGATCTACAAATTTTCTATTAATCACGTTTTGATAGGACGCGTAGTTTTTGTTTAGTTCATAAAAAACGACATTAAAAATAAAAAATGAAATTTTTTCAGACAAACGACACAAGCTACGAAAAAAAAAACAATTCAAGAAAAGTTGTTTACCAAAGAAAGAGCTACAAATTTGTTACTGATTATTTTTTGATAGGATGCGTAGTTTTTGTTTTAATCGTAAAAAATGACATTAGGAATAGAAAAATTAAAAGAAAAACGACGCAAGGTACGAAAAAAAATAAATAGACAGAAGTTGTTCACCCAAAAATGTTCTACAAATATGTTATAAGTAGTAAGGGGCAACTATGGCTCGCCAGTCGGCTTCCCCCACTCCTCGGTGTTTGCTCAGACGTCTGGCACCAATCGGCAGCTGGTTGGGCCTTGCCTAGCTCGACGCTTGTATTTGCTCAAGTCTATGAATGGAAGATAAGGAATATATGGGCAAACGATGGTATTTCAGGGAGTTGTATACTTGTGCAGTGTTGATGGATTTTCGTAGACTGTATGGCGCCATTTTCAAAGCTGTACTTATGGCTTCTTAGATTCTAGACTAGTGCTAAAAGGAATAATTAACTTCTACAATTCTATTTGATTGATTGATTATGATTGGCGCCAGGGCCAGATAAAATCAACAACTTTTGGTGGAAGAAGTTTACTTCTACGCACCATCATCTAGCTAGTATATTTACTACTTTCTTAAACGGAGAACAACCCGTCCCGCAGTGGCTAGTGGAAGGACGCACGGTATTGATCCCTAAGACCGGAAATTTGTCAAGTCCAAAGAACTACAGGCCCATAGCTTGTTTAAACACCAGCTACAAGCTATTCACTGGCATCCTCAAAGAGAGGATATTAACATCTATCGAGCCGGTATGGAGTGTAATAGTTGAACAACGTGTATGCAAGAGAGGGCTTGCAGGTTGCAGGGAGAACCTGTTAATAGACAGGTGTATTACCCAGGACTCGATCAGGTATCGACGCAATCTGTCCATGGCTTGGATTGAATACCGTAAGGCTTTCGATAACACGAACCATGAGCTACTTATTAAGCTCCTTGAGTGCATGGAGGTGCATCCAAAAATAGTGAGATGCATAAAAGAGCTTATACTCTTGTGGCGGATAAGATTTGTCATAACATCTCACAAAAGACAAGTGACTACAAGCTGTATCACATATAAGAGGGGGGTCTTTCAAGGAGACTCTCTTAAGTCCGACACTTTTCTGCATCTCCCTCTTGCCTCTATCTATTGTGCTCCGAGGCAAAAGCTCTGGATACCTATGTGGCCCGCCGAACAGAAGAGATTAGAAGGTCAACCACCTTTTATACATGGACGACCTTAAACTCTTTGCTTCCTCAAAAAAAGACCTTAACATCTGATAGGATGCGAATGAATACTTTAGTTGTATACTTATATATATGTTTGTTTCCTATGAATATTGAGAGTTGCGTGAAGGTATATATACGTGTGTGTGTGTATGAGCACTGATAAGGACATTCCAAAGCTCGATCCGAAAGCAGGACTAGAGAGTCACTGGCCTTCAAACTGTACACACGTATTGGCAGTATACGCCTTGATGTAAACCCTTATATCTTACAATAAATAAGTGTTGGAACTGCACGTGAGTTTACGAATGCAAGTAGAAGTTACGCATAAATAAAACTGAAGTGTGCGAAAAGTGAGGTGCCGGTGTTTACGAACAAATATATACAAATATCTAAAATACGTACGAAGTGCCTAGTGCACATAAACTTTAGGTGCATTTAAGCACTTATGCATCATACATTAACGTAATGCAATGGCACCCCCAGAGGAGACAGCGGCTGCCACAGTCACCTCACCTACAGTACACACCGTATTTACAATTGAACCTTTTGACAGTAAAAGATTCCGCTGGGACCGTTGGGTCAAGCGCTTAGAAGGAGCCTTTGCAATTTTTAATGTGACGCCCGAAGAGAGCAGAAAACAGTACCTTCTACATTACATGGGAGCAGAACCATACGACATACTTTGTGAGAAACTGGCTCCAAATGAACCAACTTCAAAATCCTACAACGATTTGGTTGACTTTATGAAGCAGCACCATTGGAGATTGCAGATAATTTTCGATTCCACCAGAGAAGGCAGCAGGAGGGGGAAAATGCCCAGTAGTTCTTGACAGCACTGCAGAAACTAGCGATTAACTGTAATGTTGGTACGTATTTAGACACTGCGTTAAGAAACTAATTTACATTCGGCTTACGAAGTGAGCGTATACAAAATCGTTTATTGGAGACAAAAAATATAACGTTGTCTAAGGCTCTCGAAATTGCGGTTGGAATGGAATTATCAGCGAAAGACGCCGCTGAAATTCATAAAATACCTACGATAAATGCAGTAAACTCAAATGGTCAAAAGAAATATTTTTCTAAAGGTAGAAATAAAAATAAAAATTACAAAGACGCGAATACAAATTTACATAATAAAAATTCCATTCCAAACGCCAACAAAATAAAAACCGGGCATTGCTACAGATGCGGGAATCCGAAACATTATGCAAATAAATGCGATAAAATAAACTTGCTTGTAATGCCTGTCATATTAAAGGTCATATTGCTAAAATGTGCATGAAAACTAAAACTTACAATAACGCACCGACAAATTATTTAGGTACAGAATGCGAAGAAGTCGATAATATATTTAAAGATGTTTATTCACTTGAAAGCGAGCAAGCTGAGTATCGCGAGAAATTCTTTACTAACATTCGGGTTGACAACAAACACGTAGAATTTGAGGTCGACAGCGGAGCTACTGTTACTATTATGTCTAAGAGTAAATTAAATACACTGTACAATAATAGAGAGCTAAATACTACACGTTTGAAATTAATTACATATTGCGGAAAAGAATTACAAATAGCTGGCTACGCGGCATGCAAAGTTAATTTCAATAATACTACTCATAATTTAAATATGTACATTATAAATGAAGAAAGAAATACATTATTAGGAAGAGAATGGATACGTCAACTGCGCCTAAATCTATGGGATTCTAACATAAAATTTTTGCAAGACAATGCGACGGAAAAATCACTTGAAAATTTACTTGTAAAACATAAAAAAATTTGTGATCAAGATTTAGGCAAAGTTGAGGGTATTCAAGTTCGGCTAGTGATTAAAGAAAATGTTCAACCCAAGTATATGCGCGCACGACCAATTGCTTTTGCAATTAAAGAGAAAATTGAGAACGAATTAAATGATTTAGAAAAGCAAGGAATTATTACAAAAGTAAATCAATTAGTTTGGGCCACACCGATCGTGCCTGTAGTAAAAGCAAATGGTGATGTAAGAATATGTGGCGACTTTAAAATTACCATAAATCCTTATTTACAAATTCATGATCACCCTGTACCTACTATTCATGAACTCTTTTCAGCAACGGCTGGAGGAAAAAAATGTACTAAAATTGATTTAAGTAAAGCTTTTTTAAATGTAGAAGTACATCCAAACAATAGGCATTTACTTACACTGAATACACACAAAGGGTTGTACATGAGTAACCGATTAATGTTCGGCGTAGCATCAGCACCTGCGATTTGGCAACGTGAAATTGAACAATTTTTAGTAGGCATTGAAGGAGTTGCTGTATTTTATGATGATATAAAAATTACAGGACCCACAAAAGAAATACATTTTAAGCGCTTGGAAGAAGTTTTGTCTAGATTAGAAAAATATAATTTACGCGTGAATAAAAATAAATCAATATTTTTCGCGGATAAAATTGATTATTGTGGTTACACAATTGTCGAGCACGGAATACATAAAATGCAAAGTAAAATTGATGCAATTGTTAATGCAAGTGTTCCTTCGGACAAACAGCAATTACAATCCTTTCTCGGTTTTGTAAATTATTGCGGCATATTTTTACCAAACTTAAGTAACTTTGAATCCTTTATGCAACCTTACGCGCCAAAATATTCCATTTACATGGAATGACGAATGCCAAAAAGCATTTGAATTAGTCAAAGAACATATCTGCTCACCAAATGTACTTGCACATTTCGATCCAAAATTGCCATTAATTTTAGCTACAGAACGAAAATATGCCCAAATCGATAGAGAAGCTTGCAGCATTATTTTTGAAGTAAAAAAATAAAAAAATTAAAAAATAAATCTACTTCAAAAAAATTTTTGAAGTAGATTTATACTACTTACGGACCATAAGCCTTTACTACAAATTTTTAATCCAAACAAAGCTTTACCGATATTAACTACAACTAGAATGCAACATTACGCTATATATTTAAGAGCTTTTGATTTCGATATTAAATACAGAAAAAGTAAACCACACGCAAATGCTGATGCTATGTCACGTCTACCTATGAAAATTGAGGAAATTACTTCTAAAAAAAATGAAGCCGATGTGTTTGGAATAAAAGAAATAGAAACCTTACGAACTACTGTATCACGTTCATCTTTAGAAACTAGCAGCGATGAAAATCTCAAACTATTATTAGAAGCGTTAAATAAAGGTAAAACAATAGATAAAAAACTGAGATGGAATATTCCGCAAGAAGAATTTTCTTTGCAACAAGGTTGTATTTTTCGCGGTCATAGGGCAGTAATACCACAGAAAATGAAAAATGAAATACTGAATGAATTACACGTAGGACATTTGGGTCAGTATACGTCAGGAATATCAGGATCTGCAAGTGGCTGTTTGATTTTAGGTAAACTTTGTGAAATTGTAGTGTATTATAAGAGACATTTCGGGTCCAAAGGATTTTTGAAAATTTTCAAAATTACGGGAGTTACGCCATGTTAAATTTCAGCATCACATTTTTTTGAAATATCTATATTTCTGCAACCATTTAACGAATTTAGATAAAAATTGTAGGTTTTGTAGATAAAAGTATACGCTTTAAATTGAAAATTCCAAAAAAATTTTGGTTTTCAATTTTGACCAAAAAAATGACCAAAAAAATTTTGAATTCAGTTTTTCGTCAAGAAGGGGAAAAATTTCTCTTTTCTTGTTAAGACGATTCAACTCCTTATAATTTCACCTTTAATTTGAAAAAAAAAATTGATGGTGACTCTTCTAGATCACGAGATAATGGCATTTTAGTGGGTCCGTGCGCTGCTACGGAGCTGCTGTCTCAGTGTCGCAAAGTGAGGGAAGAGCACATTTTTGGACAAAACCGCCCGGCACCGCCCGGCACGTACCATTTATTTAGAGACTTTCAAATTGATTGAAACCTGACATAAATCGATGTAATAACTAACTAAAAATTATTCTTAGTCGGTCAGATTAACCAAAAAATTGTTAATAATGCTATAAAGAAACTAATGAAAACGAAACTCATTTTTTCGTTATTTGCAATGATTAGCTACTTAAAAACCATAGACAGATACTAATGTGCAATTACAATTACTAGTCAAAAATAGTCGACTTTTAACAACTATTTAAACATTTTTTGTGAACAAATACTCATTTCGACCATTTTTTCATGTTTTCATTGCGTAATCAACTAAGCCTTTTCATAAAATAATGACAAAATGTGCAATTTGTCTATAGAAAATATTTACTAAATTATTCTCAGTCGGTTAGATTAACAAACAAAAAAAGTGCTTTCTGAGCGAGTTTCCCTTGCCTCTCACATATTGGGGTGCTTTCTGAGTGAGTTCCCCTTG
>CAKNXH010001688.1:77112-88245 GCA_932178445.1 Andricus quercusramuli | reverse complement strand
GGTGCTTTCTGAGTGAGTTCCCCTTGCCTCTCACATATTGGGGTGCTGCCTGAGTAAGTTCCCCTTGCCTCTCACATATCGGGGTGCTTTGTGAGTGAGTCCCCATTGCCTATCACATATTGGGGTGCTGTCTGGATGAGTTCCCCTTGCCTCTCAAATATCGGGGTTCTTTCTGAGTTAGTTCCCCTTTCCTCTCACATATTGGGGTGCTGTCTGAGTGAGTTCCCCTTGTCTCTCACATATCGGGTGCTTTCTGAGTTCCCCTCGTCTCTCACATATTGGAGTGCTTTTTCTCTGAGTGTTTATGATAAAATTATGAACAATACTGTTCATAAACAATTTTTGTTAACAAATACACATTGTGATCATTGTTTTCATTAATTGACTAATTTTGTTTTAAATGAATTAGTATTGTCTTGCCAAAAACCCTGGTTGTTATGTTTTTCATAGCTTCAAAAGCTCTTAATTATAATTATAAGATTCTGTTTAGAAAAGTGTTTGTAAAAAATTGTTTATTCAATGTAAATATTTTCTATAGACAAATTGCACATTTTGTCATTATTTTATGCAAAGGCTTAGTTGATTACGCAATAAAGTCATGAAAAAATGGTCGGAATGTGTATTTGCTTACAAAAAATGTTTAAATAATTGTTAAAAGTCGACTATTTTTGACTAATTGTAATTGCACATTATTTTAAAGCTTATACTTTTATCTACAAAACCTACAATTTTTATCTAAATTCGTTCAATGGTTGCAGAAATATAGATATTTCAAAAAAATGTGATGCTGAAATTCAACATGGCGTAACTCCCGTAATTTTGAAAATTTTCAAAAATCCTTTGGACCCCAAATGTCTCTTATATAACACTACAATTTTACGAAGTTTTCCTAAAATCGAAAAACCACTTGCAGATCCTGATATTCCTGACGTATACTGACCCATTTCGGTTCCAAAAGAATGAAAGAATTAGCATGTAGTTATTGTTGGTGGCAAGGTATTGATAGGGACATTGACAGCATAAATGAAAGTTGCGTTAATTACCTTAAAGTCGCAAAAAACCCAGTTAAAGTAGATGTACACAAATGGATAGAACCGACCTTTCCGTTTGAAAGAGTACACATGGATTACGCTGGTCCATTTCAAAATTCAATTTATCTTATAATTGTAGACGCATACACGCGACGGCCAGAGGTATATTCGACCAAAGATATGAATACGAAAACTGCTATTCGCGTTTTGCATGAGGTATTTTCGAGGTTCGGTTTTCCAAATTTTCTTGTAAGCGATAACTTTCAGTCATTTATCGCAGATGAATTAAAACGATTTTTTAAAGCAAATGGCATGGACCTTAAATTGAGCGCACCTTATCACCCTGCAACCAATGGTTTAGCAGAGCGGTATGTACAAACGCTCAAAAAAGCATTAAGAACAATGAAACCAAGTAGCGAAGAGGAAAAACATAAAGCCTTATGCGACTTACTTTTACAATACCATAAAACTCCTCACGGTACAACAAACCAAGCACCAAGTGTTTTGATGCTCGGGAGACAAATTAGATCGCGGATTGATTTTATGCTAGAAACGAATAAAGAGAAAAAGGAAAAAGTATATGTTAATACGACTTCAAAAACGTTTTCAATGGGAAATCGTGACATGTGTCGAGAGTATGGTACGACAGATAAGTGGAAGTTCGGGAAAATATATGAAATTTTGGGTCCTCTTCATTACTTAATTCAACTCGATGACGGAAGAGTACTTTTTGTATTCTTTTTTCACATGGATCAAATACGTAGAATTAGCGAAAATGTACCTGTGATGACAGAATTTGAATCTAACCCGCGATATACTCACTCTCCAAATGAGAACAATAATAATAAGGCGAGCGATATGCGAAATCTCGGCGGAAATCTTATGCAAAATGTAATGTCAAAAAAATCTGATATTTCTGTATCTACAGCGATTACCACTGTCAATGTACCGAAAGAGACTCCGTTACCGCGCAGATCAACGAGAAATCGTAAAGCTCCAAATAGATTAATTTACAATTGAACATTATGTAAAGTAATTTTTTTTGTTACACAGGGAGGACTGATAGGATGCGAATGAATACTTTAGTTGTATACTTATATATATGTTTGTTTCCTATGAATATTGAGAGTTGCGTGAAGGTATATATATATATATATATATATATATATGTGTGTGTGTATGAGCACTGATAAGAACATTCCAAAGCTCGATCCGAAAGCAGGGGCTAGAGAGTCACCGGCCTTCAAACTGTACACACGTATTGGCGGTATACGCGTTGATGTAAACCCTTATATCTTACAATAAATAAGTGGTGATATTTAAAATTACCATAAATCCTTATTTACAAATTGATGATCACCCTGTACCTACTATTCATGAACTATTCTAAAGGTAAAAACTGTTCTAAAGGTATTCTAAAGCGATTGTCATGAGTTTCGGACTGGACAAGTGTGCCTGCGTCCACCTACACCAAGGAAGACTAGAAACTACATCATCCTGAGACAATCAGGATGCTCAACTCATAGGCGGAAATACCATTCAACATCTTGGTATTGGAGAAACATATACATATCTTGGAATACCGCAAACGGAAACCCAAAATGTGCATAACATAAAAACGATCCTTGGAAACAGGTATCGCCAAATTCTCAGAAAAATGTGGGCTTCCGAATTACCTGGAAAGAACAAGATCCAGGCGACCAATATGCTGGCCGTTCCTATACTGCTCTACACGTTTGGTGCAGTAAAATGGAACTTCGATGAGTTAAAGCAACTTGATCGAAGCACACGCAAGATGATGACAATACAACGAAGTCTTCATCCTAGATCTTCCGTATCTCGAATATATCTCCCTCACGATAAAGGGGGTAGGGGCTTGCTAAGCTTAGAGTGTCTTCATCGGAGAACGGTTCTGGCTACAGCCTGCTCAGTTCTAAAAAGCACGGATTACCTTATGCGACCCGTACATCAACATGAAGTCGCCAATGCTGCGGCGTTTCTATACCATGCCGTAGATAGGGCCGCAGAGGAGCTTGACCTCCCATTTAATTCCAGTGACACTACACATGGCCTAGCACCACTAACACCCATGGTGCTTAAAAGTCGTATCCAGGAAGCAGAACATACGCTCCTACTAAGAGAACTACTAAGAGAACGAAGAGCTCTCGATGGGTCTGTCCAACACGTTTCTCAAGTCTGCTGGATTAAGATCAGAGACTGAGGGATTTCTGTTTGCCTGTCAAGACGGCATTATAGACACTTTAGTTTACCGCGAGCGCATATTGAATGTAGCTGTAAGTAATACCAACTGCCGAGCGTGAAAGCAAGAGCCAGAAACACTTGGACATATTCTCAGTGGATGCTCTAAATATGCACGCTACGCGTACATAGAGAGACGCAATGCAGCTCTAAAAGTGTTATGTTACCATCTTAGGCATTTCTATGGTGTTGATATATTGCCCGTCTTGCCATACGCCCAGGGGGAACTCGAGTCAGTTGTGGAGGATGATCAGTGTAAGATCTACTGGAATTTCTCATTCTCCACCACTCAACATATCAGTGCTACGAAGCCTGACATTGTCCTCCAAGATCTGAAGAACAAGATCATTTACGTGATTGAATTCTCGGCACCAGCCGATGGTAATATCACGGCAAAGGAGAGAGAAAAACGGGCGAAACATCAAGCACTTCTTTTCGAGCTGAGTAGGATGTACCAAGGCTACAAAGTCCATCTTATAATTCTCATAATCGGCTGTCTTGGAGGTATGAAAGCTTCATTTATTAGCCAACTCAACAAGATTCCGGCTTGCCACCGTCAGGCTCATTTCATCGCGAACCGGATGCAAAAGGCTTTTCTCCTGGGATCACTCCATCTGGTCCGTCAACACTGTTCCTCTTAAGTTCTACAAAGATTGGTAGCTCTAAAAAAAGTATCCAGAGGTGAAACCTTCATCTTCAACTGTCTTGTCTGCCGCGTAAGGTCATCCGCGGCTAGAGACCTGACTCCAAGGAACAGTGTTGCCCGATGTTATCACGCGTAAATTTCCCGCTCTTGCTTACCTTCTAGGACAGAAGGAGCAGAAGCGGATGACGTACACGTTCCAGTAGCTTTGGGATTGGTTTCTCTAAGGAATCATGTTTGAAGCTTCCGGAGCCTACAACTTCTAATAATAAATAATATATCTATCAATTTAATTAATTAATTAAATTAATTTAATTAAATAATTTACTAATCAATTATTGAATTTCGAAGTGCAAAAATAAAACTCATTTTCTAAAAGAAGAGGAAGATAAATAAATAGATTAGGGTTATGTTCAAACCTATTAAAATAAATTTATTCACCAAGATTACAACTAGTAAATTCGGTTTATGATAAGTTGAAAATAGTTTACATCTAAGAGATACATATACTTAAAATTATCGATCATTATGACGATTATGATTATTACACATCGTAGACAGGGATATCATTGATTTCATTGAATAAAATCACACACACACGCACGCACACGCGCACGCATACACACAAAGACGCTTTTCTTTCTTTCAAACGAGATTTTCCAATAAAACATAAAAGTAGAGACATACAAGTGAGGCAGCATGAAAAAAGAGAGAGATATACTTGAAGACTTATAGATAATAATAAACACATATCGCAAAATATATTTGATAAACTCTTAAACTAACACGTAGTGCGCTGTATTAAATGTAAGTATACTATGTGAGATATAAAGTAGCAAGTTGTGAAGAGCAAGATTGAACACAGGATTCAAGATGTGTATTAATAGCCTCCTTGTTTTAATCCCCACCTTGAAACCTGTCTTCAGATTTGTGCAAAACGCTTGGCTTAATTTTATATTTTTTCAAAATCATTTTATAAAAATTCGCAGCAATACGGTCATTTCTACCAGATTTTTGCTAGAAAGCCTGGTAAACTCACGCAAAGAAAAACCACTGCACATAAAATACAAGAACATAATACAAAACTGACCACACACATTCGAAGAGGAACTTTGTAACTCTGCTTTGTTCCATCGGATTAAGGTACAGTTTTCTCGCAGACGATAAAGATGTCGAGGAATAAGAGGCGGTAGGCCGTAGCTGTCAAAGTACGTCCCGTGGCCATTTCTGTCAATATGAACCGCAACCCAATGCGATCCATCTTTATTGTGTGGATCAGTCTTGAAAATTAAAGCAGCCGGTCTCATCCACACCTTCGGTATCTGATCCGCAGCGAATACACACTGCCAAGTCGAGGCAAATTTTTTCAAGGGCTATTTACCTCACTCGCAGGCTGATTGATTTTTTCAACAGAAATTTGTATGTTGTCAGCCACAGTCCTTGATGTCCCCGCCGTCGCATGCTTTTCAGTTTTAAAACAGACATTTTTTTTCAGTGTACTCTGACGTGTGATACCTGGAAGTGATATTTCTTCTCGCCTTTGACTTTGAAGCCATATTTTCAGTTTAGTTGCGTTATTGAGAGCACATGTAGAAAATGTTCCTTTTTTCACACCGCGATGAAAACAGTAATCTTTACTGGTTTCCAATTTTTTAAAAATTGGACAGGTTAATTCTTCCAGATTAATAATTATTTATTACCTGTAAAGTGAAATTGAACAATTTTAAAGGATTACTTAAAATTGTATACTTTCAAAGAATTGGTAGCTGAAAAATTAATTAATGTTACAACTTAATAATTGAACTACTACTTCTACTACTTTTTAGTATAACATTGTACGAGGTATTTGGATAAAAATTCATATATTCTGTCTATTGCATCAGGCAGACCGTACAAAGGACGGACTTGACCGGACGCAATTTTGGTCATTTCTCACAAGCAAGCGCTGAAATTTTTCTTGGTTAGTATATAAGGACCGTTTCGACCGATATACTTAGCGTGCGATATTCTGCGTTAGTGAAGTGCGTTATATGTAGTAGTGTTAAGTTAAGCTATAGAAATAGGTTTGTGAGCGTCAAATAAATGAAGAATGCATTTCTCGAGTGTGAACTGCTTATATAATCTTGTCATATAACATTAATTCGGTCCTTTGGAATGCATAGAAAAAGGTCATAATCGGATACAATCCTGAATGATCGAATCTGTCAGACCGTACAACTTTCGGATTCTACCAGACAATATACAGATTTATTATTTTTTTCGTTCTACTTTATCCGGAAAATTCGTAAATAAACCGGGATAGAATCCGAATGACGTCCCGGACACAATCTGGATTGATAGCATCCGTCAGACCGTACAAAATACGAACTCAACCGGATCTAACCCGGACTGATGGAATCCATCAGACCGTACAACTTTCGGATTCTACCGGATGATGTTCGGATTAATTTCCGTGCTCCTTTGACCGGACAAACTTCGGACAAATTCCGGATTCGGAAATTTGTCCGAAATTTTCCGATACGTCATCCGGGTTTTGTCCTCCGGATTCTATCCGGTCGTATCCGAAATTTGTCCGGTCGAAGCTTCGACGATCTATAAAAAGTTCTTCAACTGAACCATGCATGCTGCTCCAAATATACTCTACTAAAATGTATATAAAATTTATTTAATTTATTCAATCATTCAATCATTTTATTATTCATTCATTTGTTTAATTATTCAATTATTCAATCACTTAATTATTCATTCATTTATTTATTAAATTATTCAATTATTCAATCTTCTAATTATTGATTTATTCATTAATTTATTTAATTATTGATTTATTCATTTATTGATGTAATTATTCAATGATTGAATGATTCAATCATTTAATTATTCATTTATTCAATTATTAAATCATTTAATAATTTAATAATTTATTTATTTACTCAATTATTCAATTACTAAATCATTCAATCATTTAATAATTTAATTATTCATTTATTTATTTAATTATTCAATTACTAAACTATTCAATCATTTAATTATTCATTTATTTATTTAATTATTAAATTATTAAATCATTCAATCATTTAATTATTCATTTATTTATTTAATTATTCAATTATTAAATCATTCAATCATTTAATTATTCATTTATTTATTTAATTATCCAATTAATAAATCATTCAATGATTTGATTATTAATTTTGTATCTAATTATAAAATTATTTATAAAATTATTTATTTCATAATTTATTACATATTTAACTTACGTTACTTTGCAGTTAAAGTCAGCCAAATATAATAAATAAATAAAAAAATAAAAAAAAGTCAGCCAACAATGGTAAACGTTAACGTTAACATTACGTGCGTTGCATTACCACCGCAACGAAAGGAGCCATTTAAATTCTAAAGGTACCATCGCGCGTACGTACACAGTAGCCCCCGGTTGAGCATAACAGCGCCTCGTCGAGCTTCGAGTTGGAGCTCGTTCGAAGCGGAACACCGAACAATAGAAAAGGTTCGCCAGGCCAGGTCAGGTACGATAGCATCCTGAGATGCGTTTAAGCCGAAAATCTTTGTATATATTTTATTCAAATCCACTGCAGTAGCTTTAGTTTATAGGCACAATATTTTAATTAGCTTGGGAAATTCCGGGAGCTGAAATTTGGCCAGATTTGAGAACTTATTAACTAACATCATGAATTTGGGTTATTTCTGTAAACATTGCATTTATCAAAATTATCTTGCATAATTTTGGATGAAATAAGAAAACGAGGTTCAAAATGACTTGTAGAAGGCAATTGAAGGGTAGGAATGCAAAAGGAGTCAAGCGCCATTTGTCACTTTTTTTCAGGAGAGACTAAAAACATGTTGTAAATTCAGCGGGAACATTTAAGAAAAAAGTAAGAAAGTGCATTCGAGATACTTTCATGCTCTATCGAACTAAAAAAAGTTTGCTATCAAAAAGCTATCCGGTTTCGAGAAATTGAATGAAACAGGTCACGTTTCGAGGTTAGATTTTGGGTCCGTATCGACTTTTAACATCTTTCAACATTAATTGTGGAGTCAAGTTACAGTTTAAGAAAAATCTAAAAATTTGGATTCTAGCTATTGAATGGAAAAATTGATTTCCAAAAAGTTTGCTATAAAAAAATCATGCAGTTTCGCGAAATTTGAAAATCCAATTATGACTTCGAAATGGTGTAAAACTGACATTTCAACTTCAAAATAATGACGATAGCAGTAATAATTTGGCATATTTCCAAAAAATGAGGAATTGGGTTTTAGGTTATTCAGTGCTGAACGGAAAGGACCCAATAGTAATTCAAAATAATTAGCCAGTGTCGAGAAAAATGAAATTTGATTTCTTACTTTGTGGTTAAAAAAGCTTCTCGGACTGTGAACACAAGAACACAAATTTTGAAAAATGGTACCCCAAAAAAATCCTTTGGCAGGCATGTGTAATAGAATTTATCTGATTTTTTGAGCTAATAAACCCGATTTCGAAAATTTGGCGCTTGACTCCTTTTGCATTTCTACTCTTCAATTCTAGACCCATTTTGGATTTCTTTTTTTTTTTAATTAGGCATTTTGTTTCGAAGAGATTCATGTGGCCTGCTTTTTTAATTTTTCTTTGTTTAAATATTTATGTTAATGGAAATGGCGGAAAGTAGTCGATTTTTTCGTTTTTTTTTTATTTCTGTAGAAAATTTTTTCCTATATTAAACGTCGCTGGTCTGGATGCGTAGGGGTGTTTGTAAGCAAAAAATTTATTATCTGGTAAAGTTAATTGTTGTAAATAAATAGAATTAATAGTGTACAACATTATCGATTTTTCGACTTTAAAGTACATTTTTGAGTTAGAATTACTTGTTTTTATTAACAAAATGATACTTGATCATATGAATTTCTCATTTGATCTTTCTAATCAATTGTCTAAACCAAATACATAAACAAATGCCCAGTGTGGATATTTAAAGACAGGAAGAAATAGTCTTTTCTCTTAATTTTGTTGAAATTATGTTGTTTATGTTGTTGAATAATAAAAATTTGTAATCTGTTTTTTTTAAAGAATTTCACAAAATAAATCGTTTTTTATTTTTATTTTCCTTGAATAATGTCATGACATATTTTAAAATAATTTTCTAACTAATTCTATAAACAAATGCCTAGTGTCAACGTTCAATTTAATTAATTTTGATTGTTTTTTCAAATTATTTCGCGAATGATGTATATTTAAGAAGTTATGTTATTAAATATTTTTTTGTTGATATAATAATATATTTTTATTACTTAAAATTTCAAAAATTTTAGTGCTAAAACACTCAAGCATAAGATATTAAAAATTTAATAAGATAATATCGTTATAGTTAAATTTAAAAATATAAATTTTATAAATATATTATATCTTATTAAATTATTATTTATATTAACTAAAAAAATTGTTATACAGGGTGTCCCAGACTCAAATGTCCGGACTTATACAGCGCCGTATAAACAGCCGTGTGTGCGTGAACGGGATTCCAACGTAGTGTTCTCCTGTCGCTAACCCAACCTCTGCGCTCGCTTCGATAACACTGGCACTGCGTTGAAATCTCGTTCATGCACACACGGCTTTTTATACGGCGCTTCTGATTGGTCCAGCTTGAATGTTTTAGAAATAAAAAACTAAAACTTCAACTGATTTTTGGAAAAGGAATTTACTATTTATTTTTCTCATTTTTACACGGCTATATAAGTCCGGACACTTGAGTCTGGGACACCCTGTATAGAAAAATCATAGTAGTTATGAATGATTGTGAATAATAAAAAAATATAATTACTGTACTTATTAATAAAAAGTAAGAAGTAAATATAAAATTATATTTAATAAAATAATAAATGAAAAATCTTTCTATAATGAGTAATAGTATATTGTGCTACAAGTTGAAAAAGCGAGAGATTTGAAACGAGCGTGAAGTTAGCCACCCGAGCGGAGCGATGGGGGCTATCACACGAGTTTTAAATCATCGCTTTTTCAATGTGTGGGACACGATACTTTTTCTATAATTTGTTGAAAAGTGCTAGTTTTTGTTTACCTGTTTTGTGTGTAAAAAGAAGGCGATTTTCTGTCGATTGACGCAACAATAACACCGTATTTTCGGAGAAACTGACGTCGTTTTAGGTTAGGGACCGAGTCGGAAAATAGAATGAAGTTGGCTGCGCACGATGCACGAGCACATCCGAGGCAGCACGAACACACCCAGAGTAACACGAAAAAAAGGTCGGCACTGCGCATGCGCCACGTCATCGACCTAAAATCGTTCACTTTTTTCTCCAAAAACAGGTGGAAAAACTGGCAGTTTTTCGCAAATTATAGAAAAAGTGACCTTATTCGTATTAAAGTTCCAATAATAATTATTAAATTAATAAAATTATGAAAATTATTATTTGAATAATGACTAAATTTTATTCATTCAAATAAATAATTAATGATTAAAAAAGTTGAAAAATTTTGAATCGTTATGCCAAATAAACAATTAATTCATGATAAACTATTTGATACATTTAAATATCAAAAATTAAAAGAAAAAAAATCCTAATATTATTAATAAAGAAAAAAATACTAATCAAAATATTACATTAATAAATTTATTAATTATATTCAATATAAAAAATAATATTGAAGAGGAACTTAAACCTTGAATTAAAACATATTTTATTGAAGAATCATTAAAATTGTTATTCAAAAATAAAAATATTGGGATAAAAGATATTATATTAATTTCAATTTTTATCCATAAGAATATTAGGTTTACAGGTTTAACATTAAATCCAAAATGATTAAAAGTTAAATTTTATTCAATATTTATTGGAGTAAATTTAACAGTTTTCCATCAACATGGTTTAGGATTATGGGGAATACCACGACGATATTCTGACTACCCCGATTCATATATATTATGAAATTCAATGTCATCAATTGGTTCAATAATATCTTTAATTAGAGTTTTCTTTTTAATTTATATTATTTGAGAAAGAATTGCTTCCCATCGATTGATACTATATAGAAATTATTTTAATCCATCAGTTGCATGAGTAGATCGAAGGGGAAAATAGAAAGACAGTCCAGGGAGAAAGGGAGGAAGCGAACGAAATAACAAGAGAAGTAGTGAATGAGGCGATGGATAGACTAAAAAGAAGCAAGGCTACAGGAGAGGATGGTATGGAGAA
>CAKNXH010001688.1:43467-72112 GCA_932178445.1 Andricus quercusramuli | reverse complement strand
CTCTTGACCGCTACCGCTACCGCTACTGTCCACCTTCACTCCACTAACCGAGCTCGCAACCTCGTCAGCAATTGCCTCATCTCCCGCCTGACCTCTGGCGCCCGTTTGCGGACTTCTTACCGTCGACATCCCCGTATCCAACCTTACCCACTATTCCACGACGCTACCCTCTCTTCACCTGCCTATCTCTTACCCCCCTTGCCCCACAACAATTTTTCACTCCTAACCTCAAAACTTTCGTACACTCCAATTTCCTTTTCACACACCTCACTTTCAACCTTTACACCCTTGCCTACACTCACCCTTCTTCCTTCACACCTGATCTCCGCACTCAATGCCCTTTCTCCTTCCACACACGCTGATTCCCTTCACCAAAGCCAAAAAAACCAACACTTGACACAAAACAGTTCTCTCGCGATCGGTACCGAAAACGGAAGCCTGTTTGGAGCTTATCATAAATTTGTACCTATTGTAATTGAATCAACTAATTTTAAAATATTTCTGAATGGAATCAATTTAATTTGAAAATCATTAGATATTTAATCAACTATCAAATTTTATTCCCAAAGAAATAAAAATTTCTTTGAATGAAATTTTAAATTTTTATTCATTTTTATTATATTAAATGATTTTATTAGATTTTTTCCTTATATTTTCAATATAAAATATTTTCAATATTATTATTTGGATGAATTAAAAATTCTTTTCTTTTATAGTCATAATTGAATCAGTTAGAAATGAAATTCGTCCATTAACATTAGCAATTCGGTTGTCAGTACATATTATTGCAGGACATTTACTAATAACATTAATTAGTCAGTCTCGAAATAATTTAGGATTAATTTTTATACTTTCAATAATTTTAGTTCAATAATTACATGCAGTTTTAGAAGTAGCAGCTTCTTTTATTTAAGCTTATGTATTTTATATTTTAAGATCATTACATTCATCAGAAACTAATTAAATAATGAAAATATATTTTTATCATCATACTTATCATATTTTTACAGGAAGTAAAAATATAATGAAAGTGAATAGTATTAAAATTTTAATGAAATACATATTTTTTGAATATATATTATTATATATTCTACTGTACTCTCCCTTTTACGGGTTTGAGAGTCTTATGAGCATAAACCTTTACAAAATCATCTACTTTCCTTACAATCATAATCTTAACCTATCCTAATCCTACTTATCTTAAAGTAATTAAATAAATTAATCATTCAATAAAAATTACTCAGGTGGGACGATGTTCGTGGGGGTTAAGGCGTAGGCTTTGGACCCACTCTGTCAGCTTGCGGGTTCGATTCCCGCCTCGCACTCTGGAAGAGCCTCGGTGGCCCATGCGGTGAACACTAGCCTAGCAAGGGCGTTGTTCATCTCCGGAGAGTCGTGGGACCGGTACCTCTAGAGAGAAAGGTTCTCTAAGTACTTAAGGCTGTTGCTCTTGGTGGTTCGGAACCCACCTTAAACTGTAGGTCCCCCTCCAACCACCAAGTAAGTGCGTGGGAGTGTGTGTAAAAGGAATAGGGAAGAGATACGAGAAAAATGTAAACCCTTAGGGGAAACAATAGAAGCTTCCAATAAAAATTACTTCTTCAATTAAAATAAAAATAATTCTTAAAATTCTAAAATTTATTCTTAAAATAATTCATATATATATATACGTTTTTTGGCTTTGGTGAAGGGAACCAGCGTGTGTGGAGGCAGAAAGGGCGGTGAGTGCGGAGTTCAGGTGTAAAGGAAGAAGGGTGAGTGAAGGCAAGTGTGTAAAGGGCGAAAGTAAGATGTGAGAAAGGAAAATCAGAGCGTGCAAATTTTTTTAGAGGTTAGGAGTAGAAAAATAGTTGTCGGGCAAGGGGGGGGGCAAGAGGTAGGCAAGTTAAGAGCGGGAAACGTCGAGGACTACTTGGTAAGGTAGGAATGCCGATCATACGAAGTCCACAAACGGGCGACAGAGGGCAGGGAATGGATGAAGCAAGGGCTGGCGATGTTGGTAGCGCGGGTAGTGGGGAGAAGGAAGGAATTGTCAGTAGCGAGGAGGAGGCCTTCGAGAAACCGACCAGGGGCGGAACGATAGAGAGAAGGGGATCAGGCACGAGCCAGAAACGAGGGAGACCTTCAAATTTACAGCGCCTCAACAGGCTAGGTAGCGCAGGCTCAAACAGGAGTCTGGATGAATGGCAAAAAAAGGTGAGCGCGACCTGCAGTGAAGGGGAAGATGAAAGAAAAAGAGAGGAAGGGGAAGATGATTCTGAAATGGACAAGGATAACAAGAAAGTTAAGATTAAACGAAAAACACCAGACAGAGATAGGCGGGATGGGGGGATGTTTGAGAAGCTGGAAGCCCTTATAAAAGGATTTAGAGAGGGAACAAGGAAGAGTCTGGAAGATATGAATGGGCAGGGGAAAGAGGTTAGGGGGGAAGTGAGAAAAGTAAGAGAAAAGTGGGAAGAGTGGGATAAACTCTGGAAAGTGGAGAAAGACAAAGTATGGGGTAAACTAGAGACCATAGAGGATAGACAGAGAGAGATTGACGAACAGACAAATAGGGAGATAAAACAGCTGGAAGAACGGGTAAGCAAATTAGAAATTAGGAATGAGCATATGGGGAAGGAAACAGAGAGTGCAGGAAAATTAGAAAGGAGTGAAAACGTGCAAAATGAGAATGAAAGATTGAAGAAGAGACTGAGTGAGATTGAAAGAAGATTGGAAGGGGAAGAAAGGGCAAAGAGAAAAAATAACATAATAGTTAAGGGAGTGACAATGGAGAGTGAAACAGGGGAGGTAAAAATCATAAATCTGCTGAGAGATATTGGAGTTCAGGTAAGCAGAAGGAGTTAAGAGAATAGGAGGGACAAATTAAGGAAAAGAAGGAATGTTTATAGTAAAAGCAGGGAGTGAGGAGGAGAAAAAGTAAATTATGGAGAACAAAAAATTATTGAAAGGAAGAAGGGAAAGAATTGAAGAGGATTTTACATGGAGGAAGAGGAAAAGGAGATGGCAAATAGAGCAGAGAGCATGGGTAGAGAGGAAAAAGGGGTTCATGGTATGGATAGGGAGAGACAGATTATGGATAAATGGGGAGGAGTGGTCCTGGGATGAGGAATTAGAAGAAATTAGGGAAAAGGGAAAAAGAGTTGAGAAAGGTAGAAAAAAGGAAGATGCAAAAGAGGTTAGAGATCAAACAGAGGGGTTTCCAAAAAGCAAGGCGGAAGAAAAGTGAGGAGGATAGGTGAGGGAAGGGTTGAGAAAAACGTGAAAATAGCTTTCTGGAATGTGTCAGGATTGAAGAACAAGAATGAAGGTTTTTGGCGGGAGTTAGAAATGTTGGATGTGATTATGATGAGTGAAACCTGAGCGGATGAGAAGGATTGGAAGGGGATGAAAAGGATGTTACCTAAAGGGTATGTGTGGACAATACAAGAAGCAAGAAAGGAACACGTTAAAGGTAGAGGGATGGGCGGCATGGTCTCAGGGGTGAGAAAAGAACTGGCAGTAAAAGGAAGAACAGAGGAGGATAGGGAGGAAAAGGATGGAACAATGGTAAGAAGGATTATAATTGAAAAAGTCAAAATAGCGGTGGTTTGTGTACATAGAAGAAGAGGGGAAGAGGAAGGTTGGAGAGTAATAAGGAGGTGGATGGAGGAAAACAAGGAAGAGTTGGTTTTCATAGGAGGTGACTTGAATGCTTGGACCGGCGAGCAAGGGGGAGGGACTTGGGATGAAGAAGAGGAGGCCTATATAAGAAGCTCCAAACATAGGGAGATAGACAGGGAGGGGAGGAGGTTACTAGAAGTAATAGGAGAAACAGGATGGTTCATATGTAATGGCAATATGAAAAGAGATTAGAAGGGAGAGTTCATATTTATAGGAAACGGAGAAACAGTAATAGACTACATCCTGGCGAAAGAAAGAATTAGGATTATGATATGCATTATGAAGGTGGGGAATGAGATAGGGTCCGAGCACTTCCCAGTAATAGCGACACTGAAAGGTGGTGTCCACAAGCGCGGCAAAGGGAGAATGGAAAGAGGGGAGGGGGGAAAGAAACACGAAACTGGGAGGCTGGGGGGTAGATAAATTAAAAGTGTTCGAACAAAAAATGGAAAAGGAGAACGTTAGATATGAAAAGGAGGAGAAAGTAGACTTGTTGATTGAAAGGTTGAGAGAGTCGATTGAGAAGGTAAGGGATGAGATAGGTACGAAAAAAGGAAGAGAAGAGGGGTAGAGAGGCTGGTGGGACGAGGAATGCAGGGACAATAAGGAATGAAGAAATAGAAATGAATGAATGGACAGATTATTTTAAGGGTCTGCTAGGGGGAGAACAAAATAGAATCGAAGGGGAAAATAGAAAGACAGTCCAGGGAGAAAGGGAGGAAGCGAACGAAATAACAAGAGAAGAAGTGAATGAGGCGATAGACAGACTAAAAAGAAGCAAGGCTACAGGAGAGGATGGTATGGAGAACGAAGCGATAAAGTATGGAGGAGAAGGGATTAGGGAAGGGATTTGGAAGATCTGCAACAAGGTCTGGAAAGGAGAAGGGTGGCCGGAGGAGTGGAGGACAGGGCTGGTGGTACCGCTTGTCAAGAAAGGGGATGGTAAGAAGATAGAAGAGTACAGAGGGATCACCCTCATGCCAGTGGGTTATAAAATATACGCGGAAATTCTAAGAAAAAGGTTGGAGAGTCAGATAGAAGAAAAACAAAGTATCCCACACAATCAGACGGGATTTAGAAAAGGAATGGGAGTAATGGATAACATTTACGTACTCAACTACTTGGCTAACAGAAACTTAAGGAGAAACAAAAGAAAATTAGTAGCCTTGTTTGTAGATTTTAAAGCAGCTTTTGACTCAGTGAATAGAAAAGTTCTATGGCAGGCAATGGAAGAGAGGAGAATGGAGGAAGGGTTAGTGAAGAGGATAAAGGAAACTTTTACTGAAACCAGGATCAGGGTAAAGATAGGGGGAAAAAGGGGAGGTTTTCTGGACGGAAAGAGGTCTTAGGCAAGGGTGCCCGTTGAGTCCGCTGCTATTTAATATGCTGCTGGCAGACTTAGAAGAGAAGCTTAAGGAGAAAGGGAAAGGGAGGACGATTCTGGGTAATAGCAAACTATACTCTCGAGCATACGCGGACGACGTAGTTCTATTAGCAGACGATGAGAAGGGGATGAACCTAATGATAAAAATTTTCGAAGAGTATGTAGGAGCAAAAGAACTGACGGTGAACGTAGGGAAGACCAAGGTGATGTGCTTCAGAAAGAGAAAGACCAAAATAGGTTACGGTTGGAAGATGAACGGACAAACAGTGGAAAGTGTGGAGGTCTTCTGTTACTTAGGTTTCTGGTCTGAGGCAGGAGGGGGAAACGAGGTGCAGGTGAGGAAGAGAATCGAATGTGCGAGCAAAGTAATGGGCCAAGTATGGGGTATAAGAAAGAGAAGGTTCAATGACGATTGGAGAATGAGGGTCTGGTTGTTTGATGCGTTGGTTTGGGCGGTGTTGTGTTACGAAGTAGAGGTCTGGGGATGGAAGGAACATAGGAAAGTGGAAAGCATGCATGAGAGATTTCTGAGATGGGTAATGGGGGTTAGCTGGAGTTGCCCAGGATACATGTTGAGGGAAGAACTAGGAAGGGAGAAAATGGTAACGAGACAAATTAAGAAAGCCTGGAGGTTTGAAGAGAAGCTGAAAAGGGGTGAGGGGGGTAGAATAGCACAAGTATGCTTGGACGAAGTTCGGAACAAGGAGAAGAGAGGAAATTTGGGAAATTCGAAATGGGAGGAAGAAAGAAAAAAATGATGGGGGCTTATACGTGAATTTCCAAGCTTCGGGATCATGTTGATTCTAGCCGAAATAATCAAGTAACATAGTTTTCTTTTTTAACGCAGTTCTTATGGAATTATCATTTCCTTCATCACTGATAGTAACAGTTTGTTGATTATTTCAGGAAATTTCAGGGAAAACCTGACAGAGTTAGGAAATTTTTGATAAATTAAAGTTGAAATTAATTTTATTATCATGGTTGAAAATCGCAAATATTTGGTGGAAAATTAATCTGTTTTGGTTGAGGATTTAAACTACTTTGTTGCAAATTCAACCTTTTTTTTATTGAATTCAACTATTTTTGGTATAAAATTAAAATATTTTCTGCGCTTGAAATATAATATATGACGTTTTTCGTTCAGAATTCATCTTTTTTTGGTAGAAAATTCAACTACTTACTTGGAAGTGGAACTACATTGTTAAAAAATCATTCATTTGGTTGATGCGAGGGTTGACAACTCGTGAAGTCAGGTGTACACTTGTAATGAAATCTCCTGAAGTCTCCTGAATTATCTGAAATCTCCTGAAATATCTGTAGTCACTTCAAGTCACTTGAATTCACTTGAAGTCACTTGAATTCACTTGTAGTCACTTGAATTCACCTCAAGTCACTTGAATTCAATTGCAGTCACTTGTAGTCACTCGAATTCACTTGAATTCAATTGAAGTCACTTGAAATCTCCTGAAATTTCTGAAGTTATTTGAATTCACATGAAGTCATGTGAATTCACCTAAAGTCACGTGAATTTATGTGAAGTCACTTAGAATCACCTACATTCATTTGGGGTCACCCATATACCACGTGGACAGTTGGTGGAGGGGGGGTATGGCAAAAGTCGACGATTGTCCACGAGGGGGGGGGCTGAAGGGGCTATCCAAAGTCTACGTGGACTAAGGTGAGCCAAATTTTGTTTTTTCAATTTTCTTGCATCGCCTGCAAATTTGTTCAAATCCCAGAAAAATAAATGCGTTTAAAAGAAATGATATTAAAGGTTCCGCAAGCCCCGTATAGTTTAACACGTATTTTCCATAAGAAAGCAAGACGTTTTTGTATATTTTATTCACAATCGTCAATATTAGATGTATCGAGTTGATCCTGAAAATTTTTCTACAGAATTAGCTATGGAATACGAATGAGAAATTGCTTTTTGAAATTCGCCCACATAAGTATGTTTTGAGCATGAAAAAGACTCACAATTAAAAACCATACATCAAACTTGTGTTTTTAAGAAAACCGGTATTCTCTTACAACTCACAGCTCCTTTTGGCTCCGTAGCTTTTGAATACCAAGAATATCCATATTTTCATATAATATGAAATAAGTTCACGTGGACCGAGGAACCACGGGAAGAAGGTTCGTGCCACGCTTGTCCACGAGGGGTGGGGCGGGGGTGAAGATGTAGTAAAAAATTGTCCACGTGGTATATGGATTGCCCCCTTGAATGCATTTGAATTCTCCTGAAGTAACTTGAAATCTCCCGCAATATCTGAAGCCATTTTGTAACAGAATTGTTACCATAACGCGGGACTCGGTACGACCCTGCACGAAAGGGTTGCCGGGCCGGACACGAGACGTTACCCTGAAGACGTTACGCCTCGGAAGCCTCCACAACGGCCTTTTTTTACGGTCATCTCCGCAACCACCGAGTCACTACTCCTCTGCGAGGGAACTCATCGCCCGCCAGCACCCGTCATGGGCTGGCAATCTCACATCGCCATGTAAGTGGTCAATAAAAACCACGTCTTCATTTTAATACTACCTTTTGTTTTATTGTGTTCTACCCTTACTCTCGGCTTTCCGAGGTCCTGCCGAGAAAAATAGACACAATGCAAAATTTATACTCTATTTTTGACTTTAACTCACGAACTCTTAACCTACTAAGACTTTTGCATGCTAGTTGATCTTTATGCCTTGACATTTGCCTGAATTTATTTGCAATGATTATAACAATTAATATTCATGTCGTGTATGACATGATTTTTTATATACCTGTAATATATATGAATTTCTGAATATGTGATATTTATATGTGCCAATGATCTGAGATATTTATGAAAATGATTTATATGTGCCGATGATCTGATATATTTATATAATGATTTTGTAGTGCCTATTGTATGATATTTGAGGTAATATGAATTTCAAATTGTGCCATTTACTAGTATTTGTGAATATTGCAGCAGGTATTCGCGTATCCCAATTAAGGGGCTGAACGAATTACGCAAGGGAAACCATGAACGGAAATTAAAATAGCAATTCCTCTTGACGGTAATAAAAATCAAAATAGATTCTAGTTTAAAAGGAATGAAACTAGAGCGGATTGAAAGATAAAACGAAAAATTCGAAAAAATTAGAATTTTTGGGGAAAACAGAGAATTAACTTTTGAAAAATAAAATAAAAATCACGTAAATTACCGAAGGATAGAGGAAACCTGAAAATTGGAATAGCATACATTTTTATTTTTTCGCTGAATATTACAATCGCCCGATTTGGCGAAACTTTCAAGCGCGTTAACGAGTCCCCATGCGCAACACGTACTCTCGCGAGTCAAACGCAAGGTCAAGCGTCGTATCTCCAAACCAACGTGTCCTGCGACGAAAATAAACATATTTTCAAACTCTCTAACCATTAAATGACTGACTGAAATTTTAATTAAAATTTCTCGAACGAAATTGAAATTTTGAATTAGAAACCTACATCTAAGGAAAATATAAGGTGTCCTTTCCGTACATATCCTAACTCAATTTTTAAATAAATGAAATGGAGATCGGGAAAAATTAAAATCACAATGCCGAAACCTACAGTCATGGAAAACGATCATGATGACCTAGGTTTGGAAGGTGCCGCTGCACTTCAAATCCAAAATATTAATTCGGATAAGGTCACAACGAAACCAATAATCGAAATTATGGTCCCAACTCCAGCCAAAAACACAGGCGCTATCCCTCAAATAATAAATAGATCGATAGGTCGCGGTAGGGGTTTCGCGAAAAAAAACATGGAAACCCCAATGAATAAAAATAGGTCAGAAAAAGATAGATTGACTCAGACAACATATACCGAACCAGCTCAAAATAACCGTCACTCCATGACCAAACTCAAACCCTAAACAGAAGCTCTGACCCAATTAACAATAAATATTATTGGGATCATGAAAGCTTACCCACCCTAGGCGCGTCTGTAAAAAGGAATAACATAAGATAGGGAACGAACGAAACCGTTCACATAGAAAATAGAAATAGGTTAGAAAATCGTCCACAAACCAAGAACGAAATTTTTTATTGCGATTCCTTTTTGGAAAACAATACACAGTTCATTTTAGAAACAGATGAACTTTTAGAAAGTGTAGAGTTCAATGAATTTATGAACCAATAAAATGGAAAGATTTTTTAGAGAAAAGGAAGAAAGGGCAAATGATTTAAAACTTAGATTAAACTCGTCAGCTCATAGTTCTTTTGAAAACGAAAGAGAAAAGATTGAACCTAGTTACAGGCGAAATAAAAGCGCATCCCTTAATAGACAGTCAGTGCAATTCAATTTAAAAGATAATTTAAAAGAACCCCCTCAACTTTCCCACAACAATACCGAAAACCGTAGCAGAACGAGAATCAATAATTTAAAATTACAAAACTCAGATGACAGTGAATCATTAGAGGACAGAAACACTTCAAACCAAAACAGACGACATAGACTCTCGACAACAAGTAATAGGTCAAACAGACATTCTAGAATCCACACAAATAATACAGATACGGATAGCGAAACTGAAAATAATACAAATAATCAAACAATTCCAGCGACATTTTTCCCTTTTGGCATGATACGAACGCCATTTCAAATCATGAGTAACTGGCAGATTAAATTTAGGAATAACAAAGAGAACAGTAGCACGCATTTTCTGAACGAATTAAAAAGATTCAAAAGGAGATATAAAATAAACGACAGCGATATTTTAGAAAATTTGGACGCACTACTAATTGAAGATGCAAAAGATTGGTGCGAAATAAATATAAATTCCTGGAGATGTTTATCGGATTTTTTCGAAGATTTTAAAAACGCTTACATCGATGAAAGATTTTCTGAGGAAATTAGGCAAAAATTAAATTTTGCAATCAAAAAAGGACACAAGACATTCTCTCATATTTGACAGAAATCAGAAAAATTTTTACTAAACTTTACCCTAGAAAAAGTCTGAAATGGGAATTGCGTAGAGCTTACGAGAACCTTAGAACGTAACGACTTTGAAACTTTTGAGGAGCTAGAAGACTTAGGAAAAGAATGGGAAACTGAGCTAGCCAAATCAAAAATTCGAGGGCAAGTTTCACAAATAACTGAACCTCAAATAGAGGACAAATTAGAACAAAAACGTAATTGCCGTAGTGGGGATACAAATAGTCCGGAGAATAATAAGGACGTAAGAGAAAATAAAAACGGTCAAAAGGATAACCAATACGGAAATCAAAGTCAAAATGATCAAACTAAAAAACAATACAAAAACCGATTCCCATTTTCATCATTTGGATTTCCATTATTACCTTTTCTAAACCAATACCAACAAAATTTCAGACCTAACTTCAGACGTAGATTCCCACCTGGTTTCCAATTAAATTTTCAACCTAGATTTCATCCAAATTACCAACCTAGATTCCAAAACAATAGACAAAGATATCCATTCAATCCCTATAATCAAATGTTAGCAATGCTGAATCAAATGATGTTAGACTCAAATCAAGGTCAAGGCAATCCAATGATCGAATTCCCAACAGAAAAAGCGGAAAATAGTCCAGGAAGTAATAACAAAGATAATAATCAAAATCCCCAAAAACCAAATTACGATAATAAAAACCAACAACGTGATAATAATTCTAATAAAGACTCCCAAGATAAAATGAATTGGAATCAAAACAAAAAACAGAATTTAAATTCACGCACAAACATTACAACAAACAATAGTAATTGTTATCACTGCGGTTTAACGGGTCATTTTAAAAGAGAATGCCCATATTACACATACAACCAGGGAAACTGGAGGGGCAGGTATTAGAACCAAAAATATTACAAACTAATACCGGAACGCCAGAATACTTAAATTCGGATAAAGATGAAATAACGGAAACACGTTTTCTTCTAATGACAAAATTCGAAGGTAGCTTATTTCGAATACTATTTGATACAGGTGCCACACATTCATACGCTGGCAAGGAATTGCTGGAAAAAATCCAGAATTCCAAATTTTCTATTTTTAAACCCGTCTCGCAAAAATTAATAGTAGCGAACGGCGAAACAGTCGACATAATTGGGCAAGTCGTAATCCCAATTAGCGTCTGAAAACACACAAAACATGTAATGTTCAGGTTAGTCCCAAAATTAAACTCCGTAGGTATCTTAGGCACAGACATGCTAAAAGCCCTACGGATGACCTTAAATTATCACTCGGAAACCTGGTGGTTACCAGGGAGTCCCCCCACCTACTATCCTATGGAAGCTTATCCAAAATCGCTCCCCAACCCAATAATTGAAAACAAAGCCGAAACTAAACCTGACACTACAACGAAAGAGAATGAAGAAGGTAAAGAGGTAAAGATTAGGAATGAACCATTGGGTAAAAAAGAAGAAAATATAAAAATAAATATTAAACCGAAATTCGGAGGAAAAATTAATTTGAAAAGTACTAGAGACCTTATCAAAAATAACTCAAAGTTAGAAGATAGCGAAGTCCCCCTAGTACATATCAATCCTAACCAATCCCAAAAAACCAAAAACGCCCAAATTCCTGTTAGAAACCCCACTAAGGATATCCCAAGCCTAATGAGCATTCCAACGAGCAACACATTCCAACCCCTAGAGAACATCCCCACCCCCGACACTAGCGACGATTCAAGCACTCAAGACTCAGATACATTAGGCAAACCAAGAATTAGGAAGAATAATAAGGAAAATAAGTTAGGAAAAATATTTTACAATAAAAAATACGAAAAAAAATATAAGGATAGTGACAGTAACATTTGGAAAGATAAAAAAGTTACTGATCAAAATAAAACAAAACGGGAATCTCAAAAAGCAAATGAGATATCAGAAATGGATAACACAAATCAATGGGTTAATTTCAAAAATAAAGCAATAAGATTAAATAATATTACGGATAATTTAGGAAAAATCAACGAACAAAATTATTGTTCGCCAGAGTACTGCGAAGGTATTGTTGAGCTTAACAAAAGCCAACAATCCCAATTAGAAAAACTTTTAGAAAATAAAATAAAAATACACCAAGGAAAAGAATATAGGGCGACTCATTTAACGAAACACAAAATTGACGTCCAGGGCCACGATCCCATTAAACAGCGATATTATCACGTGATTCCAAAAATTAAGGAAATAATTTATCAGACAGTCGATAAATTATTAGAACAAGACATAATCGAACCGTCTTGCTCTGATTTGTCAAACCCTATAGTGATGATCAAAAACCCGGGTAAAGATTACAGAATCCCACTCATGACAGAAATACTGGACACTTTAAGATCGGCAAAATTTATTTCCAAAATTGATTTAAAATGAGCTTACTTACAAATTCCATTAGATGAAAATTCAAAACCACTCACAGCATTCACAGTCCCTGGAAAAGGTATGTACCAATTTAAAAGGATGCCATTTGGTTTAACCAATGCTCCAGCCACTTTCCAGAGACTGATGGATAAAATCATCACTCCAGATTTAAAGCCAAACGTTTTGTTCTATTTAGATGATATTGTAATAGTAACACAAAATTTTGATGAACATTTAAAATATTTAAATATCGTATTAGACAAAATAAACGAAGCAAATTTAACGGTCAGTCCGGATAAATGTGAGTTCGGCTGCTAAGAAATCAAATACCATGGTTTTAAAGTCAACGACAAAGGACTCCAAATAGACGAAGAAAAAATACAACCAATTCTAGAATTTCGTTAACCTAAAAACGTTAAACAATTACAGCGCATAATAGGGATGGCAAGTTGGTACAGAAAATTAATTCCACACTTTGCTGAAACAATAGAACCAATAAACAGATTACTGAAAAAAAGATGAACCATGGGATTGGGGATTAGAACAAGACGAGGCTTTCCAGAAAATTAAAGATCTTTTAACTTCAGCACCAATTTTGACCTGCCCAGATTTCACACAGCCCTTCCAACTTGAAACTGACGCGAGTAATACGGGGCTAGGAGCCGTACTTACGCAAACAATTGATGACGTAAATTACGTGATAGCATACGTGAGTAGAAGCCTAAACGGCGCAGAATCTCGGTACTCGGCATCTGAAAAAGAATGCCTAGCGGTAGTTTGGGCCATACGAAAACTTAGGCCATATTTAGAAGGTTACAGCTTTAAAGTTATCACGGACCACTTAGCTTTGAAGTGGCTCCATAACCTGAAAAATCCCACTGGCCAATTAGCCAGATGGGCATTAGAATTACTAGAATATGACTACGAAGTCATATATCGTAAAGGTAGTTCAACCCTAGTCCCTGATGTCCTCTCGAGATCAGGGGAACCAACGAAAAATATAGCGTTCCTGTTAGCTTGTAGCATAGAAAAACCAAAAGCGGACGTTAATGACAAAACAGACGACTGGTACTCTACAAAATTCAGACAAGTTACAAAAAACCCGAAGAACACGAAAAATGGCGAATCAGAGATTCGCAACTCTACTTTTACAGAACTGACCCACTTAAATCTACTTTACTACCAGACTCAAACCCCTAGAAATTAGTCGTACCCAAAAAACTCAGAGCTCAAGTTCTACGGGAAAATCACGACGAAACCCAGGCAGGAATTTAGGCTCAGAGAAAACTTACGCGAGAATTTCTGAACATTACTTCTGGCCAGGGGTATATTCGGACGTTATCAATTACGAAAAAAACTTGCCAGACTGGTCAAAGAGTAAAACCGGGTAACCAAAGTAAAGCGGGATTGGTGGGGAAAAGAATCGTTGGAGAACCATGGACCATGATTGCTGCAGATATCATGGGCCCATTACCGATTTCAAAAAAGAGAAAGAACCAATATTTATTAGTTTTTGTGGATCTTTTCACAAAATGGGTCGAAATAATTCTGATTAAAAAAGCAAATGGAACAACAATAGAGTCAGCATTCCATAAACGTGTTATTTCACGTTAGGAAACAACTAGGATTCTCGATAATGGCACGGAATTTGTAAATAAAACACTAAGAGACTTGACAGAAAAATTCGGTATCAGGCACACGAAAACGCCAAAATACTGCCCCCAAGCAAACCCAGCCGAGCGATACAATAGGAGAATTGAACAAATAATAAAAACCTATTTAGATAACGAACACTCTACCTGGGACGAAAACATAGATGACCTACAATTTGCTATTAACACTAGTAAAAATTCATCAACACAATTTACCCCAGCATTCTTAAATTTAGGTCGCGAATTAGAACCAATTCAGTCACTCAGAAAAAATGTTGAAAACGATAGCGAAATAGAGTTCCAAAGTGTGGACAAATGGACAGATAGATTAAGAAGGTTACAAATTATAAAAGAGGAAATCCAGAAAAATTTAGACTAAGCGAACGAAAGACAGGCTAATAATTACAACTTAAGGAGAAGACCGTTGAAGTATAAAATGCGTGACAGGGTACTGAAAGCATTAACAAAACTATCAAATAAGGCCAACAAAAAAGCAGGTAAACTTCACGATAAATACGAAGGTCCTTTTATTATTAAAAAGAAAATTTCCCCAACTATTTACGAATTAAAAAACCTTAAAGGTAAGAACATCGGGGAATAGAATATAAATGATTTTTAATTAGAAAATGTAAATACAGGTAATGGCACATAGGCGTAGGAGAATATTAATGAGTTTAAGTAAGAATATTTAGACTTAAACAAGGGCAAAAGTGGCACTGGATCAATAGCAATAGCGACACACATGAACTCGAAAAACTATAAACAACACTCTGAACACAACTACTGTAAAACGACTCTAACAAAGAATTTGGAACATAACAGCATTTTGACTCCTATTACAAGACAGAAGTAACAGTCTTCTCTGAGAAGAAAGAAGAAGACTCTAATACAAAAAGAAATATAAACCTTAGAAAGGAAGTACAAACAGTGGAACGCAGAATTAAAAATACCATAACAGGAAACAAATTGACTGACATTTTTGTTAATAAACCAAATTACATAGTTTCAATAGGATTTACAATTTTAATGATTATTAACTAAATAAAACAACAACAATTGAACTCAAATAAAAACAAACTCAAAGGACAATCGACTCCAAAGACAAACAAAAAACAGACTCAAAGGACAATCGACTCTATAAACAAGAAATCTCCACGACAATCGACTAAACGGACGGATTTTTGGCTTTTCTTTTCATATTTGTTTCAGAAAGAAGATACCAATGGAGGAGGATCAAAAGCGAAAAAACAACGAAAGAAGAGGAACCTAAAGCACAAAACTAGGAACAATTGTAAAGAACTATAATATCAGTTTCGCGAAGGATTGATACTCAAAATTATTTACATACCATGTAACCTTTTTGATGCAAACTTTTGTTTAAATGCCTTTTTTTTGAGACTATATCAGACTTGGACAAACACATTACGGAAATTAAAGGTATATACCCGAACCCCCGCGGGGGAGAGGTGTGTAACAGAATTGTTACCATAACGCGGGACTCGGTACGACCCTGCACGAAAGGGTTGCTGGGCCGGACACGAGACGGAACGGAATCCCCCGAGGGGACCCGAAGTCCCGAGGAACAGCACAGCGGTTCCTCAGTCTGTGCTCGCCCGACTCCAAGTCGACTGCTCTCGTTTTTTCGGCTACCGTGCCGCTTCTCCCCTTGTGCGCGTTACTGGTGCTCTCCTCACTCGACGCCGCCGTGTGCTCTCTCCTGGCGCTGAAGACGTTACGCCTAGGAAGCCTCCACGACGGCCTTTTTTACGGTCGTCTCTGCAACCACCGAGTCACTACTCCTCTGCGAGGGAACTCATCGCCCGCCAGCACCCGCCATGGGCTGGCAATCTCACATCGCCATATAAGTGGTCAATAAAAACAACGTCTTTATTTTAATAATACCTTTTGTTTTATTGTGTTCTACCCTTACTCTCGGCTCTCCAATCTCCCAATTTCCCTCCTCAGCATTACCTCCGTAATAATTTGCATTCACATGAAGTCACGTGAATTCACGTGAAGTCACTTGAAATCTCCTGAAATATCTGAAGTCATTTGAATTCCCGTGAATTCACGTGAAGTCACTTGGAATAACCTGAATTCACTTGAAGTCACTCGAATTCTCCTGAAATATCTGAACTCATTTGAATTCACATGAAGTCACGTGAATTCCCATGAAGTCACTTGAAGTCACTTGAATTCCCATAAAGTCACTTGAAGTCACTTGAATTCTGCTGAAGTCACTTGAAATCTCCTCAATTCAGTGAAATCTTCTGAAGTCGTTGAAAATTGAAATATCTGTTTTCAAATTCCTGTATTTGATTGAAAACTCGAATTTTGTGGGAGAATATTTAATCATCTTGATGTCTAATTCATCCTTTTGGTAGGAAGTACCTTTAAAAATTCAAATATTTGGTTTAAAATTCATGTACTTCGTTAAAAATTCATCTTATTGGTTGAAAATTGATCTTTTTGGTTGAAAATGAGATTTTTCTTATTTAAAATTCATTTTTTTAACTGGAAATATAACTTCCTTTTTTGTAAAATATTCATCTTTTCCGATAGAAATTTAATCTTGTTGGTTGGAAATTATACTATTTCGTTGAAAATTTACTTTAATTTCATTCAAAATTAATTTTTTGACTGAAAATTAAACTAATCTATTTTTAGTTGAAAATTTATCTGTTTTCGGTGAAAATGTAACTATTTGTTGAAAATCCGTCTTTTTTCTTAAAAGAGTACTCTCATTGGTTGAAATTTCATCTTCTTAGTTAAAAATTAATTTCTTTGGTTGAAAATTTGTTCCCTTTTTGTTTGGGAATTTATTTTAATGACTGAAAATTATCCTACTTTATTTTTAGTATAAAAGTTATCTTTGTAGTTTGAAAGGCATGTATTTGGTTGAAAATTTAATTTTCTTAAACTTGAGATTCATCATTTCAGTTGAAAAATCACTTCAAATGTTACATTTTTTGTGGAAAATTTACTTTTTAGATAGAAATGTAATACTTTTCGTTAAAAATTATCTGTTTAATAGAAAATTTAACCATTCTATTTTTCGTTAAGAATTCATTTCTTTCATTGAAAAAAAAACTGTTTAGTTTGAAATTTGTTTTCTTTTCGTTGATGGAAAATTCAGCTTTTTGATTGAAAATCCACTATTTGATCAAAATTTCATATTTTCGGTTGGAATTTAGTTTCTTTTTAGTCCCAAATTAATTTCTTTAACGAAGATGTAATTATTCAATTTTCGCATGAAAATTTATATTTATAGTTGAAAATTAATTAATTTTGCTGCAAACTCGTTTTTCTTTTAATTTACTTTTGTAACTACAAATTGAAATATTATATTTTTGGTTTGTAAATTTAGCTTTTTTAGTTTGAAATTGAATTATTTTGTTGAAAAAACATTCATTTGTTACGAAAAAAATATTTTTTTTTTTTAAATTCGTTTTGTTTTGTTTGGACATTTATTTTTCTGACATTTTAACTTTTCTAATCTTGGTTGAAAATTGATTTTTTTAGATGAAAATTCATCAACTTTGTTGAAAATGAGTCTTTTCTGGTGGTAAATTAATCTTTTGGTTTGAAAATTCAACTATTTGTTTAAGCATTCACATTTTTGGTAGAAGATTCATGGTTTTAGTTGAAAATTCATTTCTTTCATTGAAAATTTATCTTTTTGCCTTGAAAACACAACTAAAAAGTGTTTTAAATACATTTAGAAACAAAACTTATTTCGCATTAATATTATTAATCTTCTAGGTGTATGGTTGGTTTTATACCTAGAAGAATTTAGAAATTGACTTTGACTTCTGTTATCATTTAAATTTAGCATCCTTTCCAATTTGAAACGATGCACTTTCCCGTAAAATTTGAACAATATCATTATTATTAATAAAAACAGAAAATACGATTTTTTAAATCCGATTTCAAAATGCTCATGAATGCTCATTAAATTCTCAAAGCACATAAAGGTCGAGCATATTCTCATCCTCATGAGAATTTCTCCGAGCATTTGAACTCTTTAGAACACTATGTAAAAGCTGTCTGCGCAAACTCGAGAATACTCTCGACTTGGCAGCTATCCGGTTAATACGCTACCTTCATGCGTAACCACGGGTTACGCATGAAGTTACCGTTAAGGTAACACTATGAAGTTGGCTGAAGTGCATGCCGTTTTCATAATAGGATAGTATAATAGACAAACCACGAAGGAATAGTAAGGAGTGGTATCACCCTATGTGTTTGATGAGCAGAGGTGGGACAAGTGAAGTCCAAGAATTCGTTAATGCTTGCTACGAATGAAAACTCGTATGCTGCCCCGTGCAAATGCGCAGAGCTGTTTTCGCTTTTCACGTGTTATACCCACTCCCCTATGTTATATTTTGACATTTCGATGCATATGTAGGCTATATTCCTTTGTGTTTTTATTTTGTTGGGTGTATATCACGTTCCTGAATTAAAAACGAGGAGGAAAACGTCATCGAAAATACGAAAAGGATCTAGAAAATGTAAGTACTACAATAACATTATTATAATCATTGATGGATTCCGTAAGTAAGGGATAAAGTTAATTTCAGTGAACAAAATATTGTAGGTTATCATGTTCAAAACACAAGTTTGAAACTTCAAACACGTGTTGACATCGTTGGCATGGAGACCGCCAGTGCGCATGTGCACGGGGCAGCATACGAGTTTTCATACGTGGCAAGCATTAACGAATTCTTGGACGTCGCTCGTCCCACTCCCCAATTACAGGGATACTACTCCTTACTATTCCTTCGTGAGACAAACCAAAGTCTTCATTTTGAACAATTTGAAAATAAAAATTTACAAAAAATGCAAAACTGAAAAATAATACAAAAAATTTTTTTAACACAAAGACGAATCAAACGAATCAGACAAATCAAATTTTGTATTCGAAATGATGATTTTTCGAGCTGGAAAAGGGAAGGAAAAAGTCCTGTCGCACCCTATCCTTTTCCCAGCTTTATGATGTCTTCACAAAAATTGTCATAATTACTCTATTTGAAAATTTATGAACAAAACGTCTTTTCTATCCATATATCAAATTTGATTTATGTCGATGACAAAAGTTTTCCTGCTTTAAACAGTTGTTTCAAATATTACGAATGACCATAACTTCCTTACTCTTCAATAAAGTGTATTAATATTTCAACCGATTTGCATCGAATCATGGAATCTTTTCCGTTCTTGCATCAATTTTGAATTATGTTCATGAAAATAGTTTCACTATAAAGAACCGTCTTTTCAAATATTATGCATTACCATAGCTTCCTTAATCTTCAATAAAATTTATCAATGTTATAGGTAAATCGATTCGTCTTGAAGCAACACAACTTTTCTATTCTCGCATCAACTTTAAATCATGAGGAAGAGAACATTTTTACTATAAATCGATTTTCAAAATGTATAGATTACCATAAATTCCCTACTCTTTAATGAAATGTATTAACATTGTAGGTCAATCGATTCGTCTCGAACCAAGGAATCTTTTATATTCTTGCATCAACTGTGAATTATATTCAAGAAAAAAGTTTTACTATAAAAAACCGTATTTTCAAATATTATGAATTACCATAGCTTCCTTACTCTTCAATAAAATGTATTAATATTATAGGCCAATCGATTCGAATCGAATCAACACATCTTTTCTGTTTTTGCATCAACTTTGAATTATTTTAACAAAAAAAAGTTTTACTATAAAAAACCGATTTTCAAAATATATAAATTACCATAACTTCCCTACTATTTGTTAAAATGTAATAATATTATAGGTCAATCGATTTGTTTCGAACCAAAGAATATTTTATATTCTTGCATCAACTTTGAATTATGATGAAGAAAAAAGTTTCAAATATCAAATATTATGAATTACCATAGCCTCCTTACTCTTCGATAAAATTTATTAATATTATAGGTCAATCGATTCGACTCGAATCAACACATATTTTCTGTGCTTGCATCAACTGTGAATTATGTTAATGAAAAAAGTTTCACAAAAAAAAAACGATTTTCAAAATATGTAAATTACCATAACTTCCCTACTATTTAATAAAATGTATTAATATCATAGATCAATCGATTCGTCTCGAACCAAAAAATCTTTTATATTCTTGCATCAACTTTGAATTATGCTAATGAAAAAAGTTTTACTATAAAAAACCAGTTTTTTAAATATTGTTGAGAGCTAAAAAAAATGCAATAAATATTTTTAGAAATCCTTCGGTCAGTTTCAAGATATTAGGGTGGAAAATAAGCCCTCCAAATTTTATCAATTTATCTGCAACCGCTTTGTAGTTATCTTGTTCACAAAAAAGCGTGACATCCACACATCCACACACACCCACACATCCGGACAATTGCTTAGAACATTGTATTAGACATTTTCAAATTGGGGAAGGTTTAATTAAATGAATTAAAATTTTTTTGAAAATGTCACCATTACAAAGCTTCCTCTATGAGGAAGAAAAATGGTATAAAAATAGTTTATTATAACTCTTAAATTGTTATTGTTATTTGAATTAAGATTTCTTTAATTTTGTTAATTAGTCTGGCTCTCGGGCTGGCTGCTGGACTGGGAAAACCGAGAATTGAATAAGAGTTTTTTGAGATCATGAAAAAAATTTGTTTCGACCTTTTTGATTTTTAATGTTTACCCCAAAACTGTATTTTGTAAATTAATTAAAAGTTTTTTAAATTGAACTTTGGTTCGACTATGAAAAATTGAACAATAATTATTTTTACTGGACGATTTTAAATCTGCTCAAAATTAAACAATGAAATATTTACCGATTTTTACATTAAAGATTAAACTGTTTAAATTTGAAAACCATAGTAGTTGAACAAATATAAATGTCTGATTGAAACTCTGAATTATATTGCAATCTTCGAATTATTTTAAATTATTAGATTCACAATTGATTGCTTTTATTCAATTTCTAATCCTGTCGAAATATTGTTTGCATTGTAAAATATTACACTTTCAACTCATTCAATTTGAACTGTTTTAATTGAAAATGGACATTTCTGCAATATTTATCAATATTTGATTATTTATTGTGAATATGTAATTATAAATGAAATATTCAAATACAGACAATCTGAATCTGAATTAATTCAAATAGAAAGCCTTTTGAAGCGTTGTAATTTCAGAGTGTTAAATTCAAACTTTAAGCGTAAGAATTTTAATTCATTTTTTTAAATCAATAACGTTTAATCGAAATTGTTCAATTTTTATGAATACATAACAATGGAATGATTATTATTTTTAATCGCTCCATAGGAAAAGTATTCAGTTTTAAACAAAATATATAATCGTTTGATTGTTATTGTTTCTAGCTTATTATTAATTCAAAATTGTATAATTTTGTTAAATTACATAGTTTTGAGATGTTTTAAGCTCTAATGTTAAAAGTTTCAAAGCGAGAATACCAGGTATTTTTGTTTTCTACCCAGGTGGAACACAGAAAAAACAGAAGTGAATTTTTGTTGCGGGTAATTTTGAAGTAGATAAAGTTGAATTTTTTCGCATCGAAACAAAACAAGATTTAATAGAGTTGACATGGTATCCATTTCCCATGTGGTGGGTAAATCTTAACACGTGAAGTTAGTTTTTGTTGCAGGTAAAGATTACTTTAAAATCGCTGTAAAGATTACATTTCGTTTTTTCTGTGAAAATTCTGTAGTCCACCGGAGTTTACCACCGGCGCAGTACTGGCCCAGTAACGTTCACCGGTACAGATAATCGGCAATTTGCCCAGTACTGGCTGACGCCTGGCTAAACGATCGCGGAAGTCCTATGCCGGAAGTATGAATATTTAAAAAATGAAAAAATACGTTTAAAAATGAGGTTTATGTGTTCTAAAATTTCGAAAAACTATAAATACAACTTTCGTGAAAACAATTTTTTCCTGTTTTTTGTTTTTAAAGAAAAAATGCTAAGTGTATGAAAAATCTTTCCGCTGTTCGGACAGATTCTCATCGCAGGCGGCTCGCTAGATGGAGTGCGCCTAGTGCGCGCTTATCATGTATCTCGCGCGTTATGGGTCAGGATCGCCAATAGATTAATAATTCCAATACTTCAATCACACTTTCGTTTTAGGTATATTTATTTGATGATTAGTCAAGTTGTGACAAAATTGTTAACAATTGTTACTTGCGACAAACAAGACGGGACGAACGAGACTGGGGAACCGACCCCAAGTGGGTGGTTTATATGTGGCGGTACATCTGGAACCTTCTACCTATAGGAAGTATCAGAAAGTACATGAAGTACATGCGCAATTACAAGCTTACGTGGTATGGATTACACATTGTATTGATTATACTACATATATAATGATTATATAGGGAGTATTATTATGCTTATAAGCAGGGTACATAACACCCCCCTCTTTAGACATTATTTCGTCCTCGAAGCTCTTCAATTTTACAAATGAATCTTTTTGGGTTTTAACGCTTGAAGAGATGTATGTAGTTGTATTTCTCGTGGACCTGCTGTATAAGTCACGACACTAGGTTGATTTTCTACTTTATTTTTTATATATACAGAAAAGGATAATCTTCTTTGGTATACATCTCGTTATATATCTTAGTATTCCACATTTAAAAAGAGCATACATAGTTATCGATCCTATTGCTGTATAGCCTAAAAGCTGTAACCATTCTGAAGTAGTTTCAGTCCAGCTTTTTGGTTTTTTATGAGTAGACATGTTATTGAATATACATTGGACATCGTTTAGACTAAGTTGTGCTTTTCTAAGTACATCTATATCAATTTGCTTGGGCATTTGAATTAATTTCCTACATAAATCACCTAATTTTCCTAAATTATGTCGTATATCGTAAGTTTCGTTGACAATAATAGTTTTAGTCATATTTCAGTTTTTTGATAAATGGAGTTTATCATGGTTGTTATATATTTCATAATTTTCGCCGGTGATTAACGTGGGCACTTTGATCGCAATTGGTTTGATTTTTTCTCCACACGAGACCGTACGCGCGCTCAAGCGCGCGCGTTTTACTCATTTCGATTAATGACAGTTTTGAAAATTCTATCTGATGATTGAATTTTTTCAATTATATAAGATTCTTATGAAAGTACATATGCCTGAAAATCATGAAAAAATAGTGTAATAATAATTAAATACATTCAATATTATTGCTATGTATATCGTATTCAAACTATAATCTTTTTAAACAATTCTGTGAACACATAATTTTAACCAAATCACTTTGGCGTTTTTCTCCTAAGAAAATCCGTAATGCTTGCCCAGACATAACTCGCGAAAACGCCACATACAATTGTCCATGATTAAATACATCTTTACAAAGATCTACTCCGATGGTATCGAAAGTTTGTTCCTGACTTTTGTTAATAGTCATTGCAATGCCAATTTTATTGAAAATTGACGACGTTTGAAAGTAAATGGATAAACATCTTCACAGTACAGTGTGATACGATGGATGAATACAATTTCTCCTGTTTTATCACCTGTTAAAATTCTACATCGCAAAAGATGATTTGCAAGCTCTAGTAATTGCAAGCGCGTCCCGTTACAAAGACCTTCGTCAATACTAAGGTTACGAATCAGCATGACAATGCAATTATTTCTTAATCTTAATTCATGCGGTTGAATATTTGGTGGATTCAATGTGTTTAAATATTCTGGCAGTATTGCGTCGGTGATATCCCCATTATCACAGTTTTCAGCACTATCAGCACTGGTATCAAGTCGTTCTGTTGTTTTGTCTAATAGCTCAACTACTCTGGAATTGATTTCCTCGACATCAACATTTCGTGCTGACAATATAGCTATCTTTGATATATCTCCAAATCTTCGTTCTTGTATAATCTCATTGAACTGCCATCTCCAACGGACAGTGCCGGATCATGGGGGGTGCTTGGTCGTGCTGAAGCACAGGGCCACACGCTAGTGGGGGCCCCCTTTTCCCCAAGAATATGCTCTTTTTCCTAAAATCCGCCCCCTTGAAGGGGCCCCGTGGTTATTGTAGCTCCGGGCCCCGAAGGGCCTTAATCCGCCCATGCCAACGGACAATAAATACCTAGCAAATTCTTGTTGCCCAGGCAGAGTACGCATATTCTCTGTCAATGACAATAAGAAAAAATTTTTCCAAAGTGAACTGAATTCAATTCATAAGTTTACCAACTCACTGCGAGTTGCATGAGTGTTTACAGGCAGTCATTGTCTAAAATTTCCTCCTAGAATCATAATTTTCCCACCAAATGGCAAATGTACATTCATAAAATCACGTAGTGTACGATCTGTCAATTCCAAAGTATACCTAGGGGCCATTGGAGCTTCGTCCCAAATAAAGACATCAACTTGTCGCAAGTATTGTGCATCTTTAGATTGGCTTTTTACATATACGTGAAACAGAATCGGAGAACAGAGGAACTGGCATACCGAAAGTCTTATGTACAGTTTTTCTATGAGAAAGTAATATCGCAACAATACCTGTGAATGCCATTGAATAGTTTAATTTTCGTTAAAAAAAAACAACGAATCTCCTAGAAAACAGTTGAATTTCTACTAAATTGTTTGAATTTTCTACCCAAAAATATGAAATTTCAAGAAATGTTAATTTTCAGCCTAACAGATAAATTTTGAGTTAAAAAAAATTGATTTTCATCTCCAAAAAAGTACATTAAAAAAAAGAAGCTGTTCACTTTTCAACCAAGGAGTTGCATTTTCAATCAAAGTAAAATCTTATCTTTGTATTTTTTTTAAACTTGTCAATCATATTTGAACTTTGAAAGGTTTAATTAATTTCATTTTTTTTTCATGCAAGCTGTTACTATAATCGTACATTTCATGATTGAAAAGTACAATTAATGTATTCTATAAAATATGTGACATATATCTATAAACCTGCCGGACGCAAGCCGATGGCACCGATAGAGGAGGTGAGCCAAGCTTTTGAAATCGGCGCTACAGTCACGCGCAAGCGCGCAATCAGGACGGAAAGTTGCAGGCGTATCCCTAGACGCTTGTTTAAACGACAGGTGCGTAGAGTTGTTAAATGCTCAAGAATTTATGTTGAGCAAATGCTCCCAAAAATATGCTCAGCATTCACGCTCAAACAGAGCATTGATAGAGCATTTAAGAGAATTTAAAGCATTTATTGCTTAAACAAACATATATAATAATTAATACATATATTTTTACAAAAACATTCTAGAGTGAAATGAATATATACTTCTTTTAAACTACAGAGTTGCTACTGGTCAGGTAATTCCAGAAAGTCAGAGAATGTCAGGAAAAACCTGACAGATTTAGGGAATTTTCGATAAATTGAAGTTGAAATTAATTTTATTATTATGGTTAAAAATCGCCACTATTTGGTTGAAAATTAATCTGTTTTTGTTGAGGATTCAAACCATTTTGTAGAAAATCCATGTTTTTCCTTTGAATTCAACTATTTTTGGTATAAAATAAATATCCTTTTTGTGGTTGAAATATAATATATCACGTTTTTCGTTGAGAATTAACCTTTTTTGGTAGAAAATTCAACTACTTAGTTGGAAGTGGAACTACTTTGTTAAAAATTTATTTATTCGGTTGATGATTCATCATTCTAGTTAAAATCTCCCTCTTTTATTGAAAATTTAATTCTTTTGTTGACAATAATGTTTCCTAGATGATAATTATTTTAACTGAAAATCTAACTCGTACATGTTTGGTTTAAAATTTATCTTCAAGTTGAAAATTCAAATTTTTGGTTTAAAATTCCTGTATTTTGTTGAAAATTCAAATGTTGTGGGAGAATATTTCATTTTGTTGGTGACTAATTCATCTTTTTGGTTGGAAATTCCTTCAAAAATTAAAATATTTGTTTGAAACTTCCTGTACTTTCTTAAAAAATGCATCTATTTTGTAAGAAAATTCATATTATAGGTTGAAAATTGATCGTTTTGATTTGAGATTTGTATTTTTCTTATTTATAATTAATTTTTTAAGCTGGAAATATAACTGTTCCAGTTTTGGTCGATAATTGATCTTTTTGATAAAAATGTAGTCTTCTTGGTTAAAAATTATACTATTTCGTTGAAAATTTACTTTAATTTGACTGGAAATTAATATTTTTACTGAAAATGTAAATAGGTATCCTATTTTTAGTTGAAAATTTATCTGCTTTAGGTTTAAATTGAACTATTTTTTTAAAGTCCGTCTTTTTTGGTAAAAGAGTACTCTCATTAGTTGAAATTTCACCTTTTTGGTTGAAAATTTAACAGTTTTGTTGACAAATCGTTTGTTTCTTGTTTGAAAATTTATTTTAGGAACTGAAAATTATCCTAATTTATTTTTGGTGGAAAATTGATCCTTTCAGTTTGAAATTCATGTATTCGGTTGAAAATTAAATTTTTTTAAATTGAAGATTCATCATTTTAGTTGAAAATTCACTTTAACTATTCCATTTTTTGTGGCAAATTTACTTTTTTTGATAAAAATGTAATCTTTTTCGTTAAAAAATTATCTGTTCAGTAGAAAATTTAATGAATCTATTTTTAAAAAAATTAATTTCTTTGGCTAAAAAGAAAACTATTTGGTTGAGAATTCTTCTCTATTTGTTGATAGAGAAAATTCATGTTTTGGGTTGAAAAATCCACTATTTGGTGAAAAGTTCATATTTTCGGTTGAAAATTCATCATTGTGATTGAAAATAAATTTCTTCGGTTGAAAATTTGTTTTTTTTGGATGAAAATTAATTTTTTTAACAGAAGATATAACTATTCCATTTTCGCTTGAAAATTTATATTTTTAGTTGAAAATTAATTAATTTCGCTGAAAACTCGTTTTTTCTAAATATACTTCTGTAACTGAAAATTGAAATATTATATTTTTGGTTTGTAAATTTATCTTTTTTGGGTTAAAATTGAATTACGTCGTTAAAAAAGAATTTTGTTGCTATCAAAAAAACACATTTTTTACTTAGTTGAAAATTATACTATTTCGTTTAAAATTTACTACAATTTTATTGAAGATTAATTTTTTTGGTGAAAATTGAACTATTTTTTGGAAATCAATGTATTTGGTTCAAAATTACATTTTTTAAATTGAAGATTCATCATTTTAGTTGAAAAATCACTTGAACTATTCTATTTTTTGTTAAGAATTCATTTCTTTCATTGGAAAAAAACTATTTAGTTGAAAATTAGTTTTTTTTGTTGATAGAAAATTCATCTTTTGAATTGAAAAGTCTACTATTTGGTCAAAATTTAATATTTTTGTTTAAAAATTCATCATCGTGATTAAATCAATTTCTTAGGTTGAAAGTTCATTTCTTTTCAGTTGAAAATTAATTTTTCTTTCCAACTGAAGATATAATGATTGCATTTTCGCTTGAAAATTTATATTTTCAGTTAAAAATTAATTAATTTTACTGAAAACTCGTTTTTTTAATATTCTTCTCTCACTGCAAATTTTGAATATTATATGTTTGGGTTGTAAATTTATCTTTTTTAGTTTCAGATTGAATTATTTTGTTCAGAATTCATTTTTTTTATCGAAAATTGATTGTCCCAACTAAAAATTGAATTGTTACGTGTTTGGTTAAAAAATAATTTGTTTCAATGAAAAAAAAAATATCTTGTGGAAATTTTTTTTTTCTGTTGAACATTTATTTTTCTGGCATTTCAACTGTTCTAATTTTGGTTGAAAATTGATTTTTTTCAGATGAAATTCGTGTGATTTGTTTAAAATGAGTCTTTTTGATAGAAAATTAATGTTTTGAGTTGAATTTAAAGCGATGCATTTTCCCGCGAAATTTAAACAATGTAATTATTATTATTGAAAGTAGAAAATACGATTGTTTAAATCCTAATTGAAAATGCTCAAAAATGCACATTAAATTCTAAAAGCACATAAAGGTCGAGCATATTCTCGAGCATATTCTCATGCTCGTGAGAATTTAACCGAGCACCTAAACTCTTTAGAACACTACACGTGCGTGTGCTTCTCAACTGTCGCTTTATCCACTGCAGTGTTCCCAATGAAGAATTTTTGAAAGTAGTAGTTCCGTTTTTAATCGATAAAAGCAACGCGTTTCGAAGAAGTTTTACACGTTTATCAATCGAAACTAAGAACCGAACACGTTTTTTAATAGGAACTAACAAAGCCGACACGTTTCGAAAAATTTTGTGTCCTGCAGTGGTACTCATATGCTGTTTCGAAGTAGAAAATCGAACAAACCTCTCTTTCTATCCCCATACATTAGAAAAATAGGTCCGTTCGATTTTCGACACGCTATCGGAATCTCACTGCTGCTCAGCTGTTGTTACAACCGGATCGACAGGACGTAGTACTGGACCATGAAACCATAATTAACAAAATATAACCATCAATATAAATCATGTAATTATATGACTGATAAACCATACTAATATCATTATTGTTTATTGGTTTATCATAGTAAATAATAATATTATCCATAAATAAAATTATTTAAAGAAACCAAATTCAAATGTGGACGCGGAATTTCCGAACGGCAAAAATCGATTGTCGAAAATCACAATCGATAACTTCACGACGAATCAGAAGTGCGGAAAAGGCGTTACGATCTTTCGACTTA
>CAKNXH010001688.1:16333-43457 GCA_932178445.1 Andricus quercusramuli | reverse complement strand
ATCGATAACTACACGACGAATCAGAAGTGCGGAAAAGGCGTTACGATATTTCGACTCAATCGTCTTTTTAGAATAGGATACTATATTTAGGTTTATGTCTGTTGTCGGAATTATAATATAGCCTCCTATGACAGGTACATACGTCTCCTTGTGGAGCAAATAAGGGGACTGCGAACAAGCCGTTCCTGCATACCTTCTTAGCAAACTTGCTTCACACGTGTTGGTTCCGTAAATTCTTAAATTTGGCTGATTTATTTTGCATATTAAATGTCTATTTATTTGTTTACATTTGTTAATTGTCTCTTTATCGGTCGGTATGTAACTGTCTTCAGAGTCAATTATCAAATCATGGTCAGGAATTAGGGAAAGGAATACTTTACCAAATTTGTTTGGTATAGGGATTATTCTTTTTACAGATCTTTCTTCGTTTTCAATAATCGGGATATTAATTATGTAACTTAGTAATCCATTTACTACTGCTATTGCGATTGAACTGATATCGAGAATTTTTTGGTAGTCTTCTCTGAAATGGTATTTTGTTCTCCCAGATAACAAAATGTGCGCATGGTGGGGGCACGCGTGCGGATAAACCCGCATGACGTGCGCGCGCCTGATCACGCAGGTGCGTCCTCAATTGAGGGTCATATCGCTCGCACGCCGTGCGACTTGCACGCGTGCGGGCAAAATTCGATTGCATTGTAAAGAATAATTCTTGTATTTAAATGATATTGTTACTCGTAAAATTTGAAACAAATTAATTTTATACAAAGCTTTTATTTAAATTCGAGCAATGTTATTGTTTGGATACAACATGTCCTGGAAATTAATTTTTCCAACTTATATCTTTGGGATTCACATTCTTCTGATCTGGACCCTTTAAAGTGTCGACGTCCCTAATTAAATGAATGGGCTATAGCAAATACGATGAACAAAATAAACACTATTCACGATGCTGAATAGTGACACAGACGATGAACAAAATAAACACTATTCACATGCATTCAAATTCACGAAATCCACGAAAGTCACCACATAAAACCGCCAACGGAATGGGTGTATGCGGGAAGTAAGACATCAAGACCGCGGATTTTGCAGGTTACCGCGTGCCTTGACAGCGCACTACGCGTGAAACGATGAAAACACAGAGAAAATGAAAACCGTTGAGAAAACTCGAGAAATGATTTGAAACGAAGTAAAACGCTCAGACAAGACAGCGGGACAAGAAGACGCCATAGAAGTCGCGGAGACACTCGTGGCGCGTCGGGTATTTCCGTTGGATCGACGAAGGCTGCTACGCCATATGTATTATTCAACGACAGCGCGCGGGTTTTAAATACAGCTTTCTTCATTCCTCTTGGAAATAGTAAAAATACATGTGAGTCCATTAAAAATTAAAAATGCATTTTTTAAATTCCTTACCAATTTGATTTTATTCTTTACACAATACAAAACATGAAATTCAAACTAGAAATTGAAGTTACGCAAATAAAAAATATTTAAAGTTGAAAAATAATAAATTCCATAATATTATTATTATAAAAATTATTACACTGCGATGTAAGAATGTTACTTGGTGTAATAATTTTTCAAATTATTTTTTGCAATACCAACCTCAAAAATTGACTTGACGTTTTCATACGCCTAAATTGTGCCTAAAGGAACTTATTTGAGCAGACTGTGTGCGAACAATTTTCACGAATGCGCAGTTTCAAGATGACTTACTTTAGGCACTGGTGAAAAAGCTGCGCATGCGCTCTTTTGAAATAAGGTACTTTAGACACTGGCATGGGTAACTTTGAACACTGGCGTTGGTATCTTCTTGAAATAAATTTAGATTCAACTCGAACAAATCTCTTAATGATTGCCCACGGCAAAAGAGCATAGGCTCCAACATCTTTTTTGAATAATTTTTTTTTCAACAATTTTTTCAACATATTTTTTTTCACAATTTTTTTTCAAAAATTTGTTTTCACAAAAAATTTTTATTTAACAAATTTTTTTTTCGAACATTTTTCTTCAAAATTTTTTTTTCAAACATTTTTGATTTCAAAATTTATTTTCAACAAAATTTCTTTACTTCACTCTATGCAATATAAAATTAGTGTTTTTCGTTACCTCCTCCTAAAACAACTTTTTCGGATGAGCGTTGCAAAAAATAGCGTGTGATACACGTGCGCATTATAGTTTAAAAATAAATAAAATACATTGCACATTAAACAATTGTACAAATGCATTCAATAATATTAATACAGATAATACAAATTTCCTAATTTATGCTTTCAATAAAATTGGAAATGTTTCAATTTTTATGAATGAACCATTTTAACAATAATTCTAGTTGAAATTATAGTAATAATGTATATTAATATTGAAAACTACGCTTCTTACTTATGTATTCATGCTATAAACAATGCATCTCACGAAGTGCGTCGCACGTGCACCGCAAATCATGCCTATCATGAAGTGCGACTCATATGCCCCGCACGTGCGTGCCCTTTACACAGTGCAGCGCATATGCCTCGCATCCTGCAGGCACGGCGTGTCTCGCATGCCGTGCGGGTAACGTGCCTCGCACGATTGTTATTGCATTTCAAATTCTTCTAAAGTATTTTTCAAAATTGCGGGTGTTAAAATCTGTGGATGTATAATTCCATATCTACCATTATTGATAGCATCTATTGCTATATTTATATTCTCGTTCATTTCGTCAATTAGGATAGCTATTGAAATTAATTTTGTTTTAATGAAATTATCTTTGGTATTACCTTCAATTGCTCGAGATCCCAGTGCAATCTTATCCACCACTTCACAGTCTGTATCTAATACTAATTTTAGGATATTTGTTTGGTTCTTCAAAACGGAAACTATTCTTTCATTATTATTATACAACTTGTCGAATTCTGTATTCATTTCGTGTAAGTCCGATTATTTCAGGGTTTCAAAAAGTGTTTTCGAAATGTCACCTATAAAATTAGCTAGTCCTCTTTTATGTCTTTGTTTTCCTAGTAATTTGTACAAAATTGTAGTTTTAGTTATTAATTTGTTAATTTTATGTTTTACTAATCTTATTTCGTTCTTCGCTATACATTCATTTTCGCATATCTGTTCTATTAAATTAATTGCTTGTTCTAAACCTTGAAAACTATTTCCGGTTGTGGTTAGATTTATTCCTATAATTAGTTTCCATTCTTCGTGGTACAAACATGCTTTGCTAATTTCCTCCATGTAAAAGTTTACATACATTCCTCGAAGATTATAGTTAGCTTGTGTCGTCAGTATTAACATCCATAGCATCAGAATCATCATTTTCCTGGAACATAAAATGGCATCACTTGATCAATGTGAAGTTGGAGCGTTTTGCCGTCAAACTTAATTTTTAAATTATTATTCTTTGTAATTTCTGTAACATTTCCTGGACCTTTCCAACTTGGATCCAATTTATTTTGTTTTGTATTATTTTCCCATTTGACCTGATCTCCTATTTTGTAAACTGGGTGGCTTTTAACTATGTTTTCATCCAAACGTTTCTTAGCTTTTTCTTGTTCAATTTCAATTCTTTCTTTAGCTTTTCTAATGACGTTGTCATGTTTGATTTTTCATTTCTTTATTAAATCAACATATGTGAGTGTTCGTGATCTTGGTATTGCTGATGGGATATTTGGATTTCTTCCGAATGTCATCTCAAAAGGCGAAAAGCCCGTGCTTTCGTTTTTCATTGTATCAATTATGAATGTAATGAATTTCAAATTTTCATCCCATTGTTTTCCATTATCTTCCATTGATGTTTTAATGAGATTTTTTAAAGTTGAATGCATTCTTTCTATATTACCATTCGCTTGTGGATGGAAAGATGTTGTTTTTATATGCTCGACATTTAATGCATCTTCAAATTGTTGATTCCGCTGTTTCTTTCCTCATCGGGACTAAGATTGTATATCTTGTCAATCTATCCTGTAAACTCAAGATATATTCATTACCTAGATTTGTTTCAGGGAGTGGACCAAATACATCTAATGCGATTTTTTCGTTAGGTTGTGTTGGTATATCTGGAATGATTGACCGTGCTTGATTTGTGATCATAGTTGTTTTCTGTAATTGACAAATGGGGCACGCTTCGTCCATATTCTTCCATTCACCAATTTCTCTTGCTTTTTGTATAGTCTTTTTCTCTCCAAGGTGGTCTGCGTGAGCCTCCTTAATAATGATCTTCCTTTCTTCTTTAGTCAATTCTCTGGTTTTATAGAAACATACATGGAATCCTATCTCAGGGTAGTGGTTAGACAGATACTGAATCATTTCTACGAGGGTTTCTTTTTCTAAAGGTGTGTAGGTGGGGTCACCAAAAATTAGTCTCACTATCGTTAATTTTTTATCTCTAAATTCCTCTGTTAATAATTGTAAATAACGTATCTATTTTCCTCATTATACTCGGGCATGTTTGCTTTATTTATTAATTTCCAAAGTTTTCCTTCAGCGTTTGGTTTAATTTTAACTCTATTGTTCGTTACTGGGTTTTCTTTCCATTCTAAAAATCCTTCATATAGTTCTTCATATCTTCTTCTTCCTCTTCTCCTTCTTCTTTTTCTTCTTTTTCTTCTTCTTCTTCCTCTTCTTCTTCTTCTTCTTCAGATGATAATGATTCTTTAAATTTTACTTTTTCTCTATCTATTAATATTCTCTGTTGGGTAATTACAGGTTTTTTCAGTGTGGGTTCTTTATTATCACTTTCATTATCAGAATCACTACTGTCTAATGGTATAGTGGTATCTGAATCATTACCTGTTTCTTGGTCGTGAAGTGGGAACAGTCTTGGAAGACAATCAGCTGCTTCGTTTCCTTTTTCTTTTACATATACTATTTCGTACTTATATTCCTCTAGCCGTAATCGCCATCGTAAGAGTCGAGAGCTTGGGTCTTTCACATTATGTAACCAAACTAAAGCTGTATGGTCTGTTTGAATCTTAAATTTGGTTCCTAATAGATATTGACTCAATCTTTTCACTGCCCAAACAATTGCTAATAATTCTTTTTCGGTTGTGCTGTAGTTTTCCTCGGCTTTGTTTAACGTTCTTGATATAAATAAACATGGATGTCCTTGCTGCGATAATACAGCTCCTAATCCTTGATTCGAGGCATCTGCTTTAAGTGTAAATTCTTCTTTAAAATTTGAAAATCGCAGTACTGGTGCATTGCATAAAAGTTCTTTTAACTTTTTAAAGCTTTCTTGACATCTAGGTCTCCAGTCGAATATTGTATCCTTTCGTATTAAGTTGGCCAAAGGTTTACCTATGGTGGAAAAGTTCTTTATAAACTTTCTATAATATCCAGCGAGTTCTAAAAATGATTGTATTGTTTTGACTGTAGTTGGCGTTTTAAAATTTTGTATAGCTTCTGTTTTTGCCGGGTTAGGTTTAGCTCCATTTTTTGTTATTAGATGACCTAAGTATTAGGATGACCAGAAAAAAAAAACACTTTTGGTTTTCTTAGGAGTGAAGGACAAATAATGGTATTTTATGCAATTGCAGAAGCCAGATTTTTTTTTCTTCAATTTTAAACAATATTTAGAGGTGGCCCATCGTCTTTGAAAGTTGTCATTGCAAAAGCTGACAATTTCGGTAAGTTAAGAGTCGATCGTAAAAGTGCAACCCCAGCTCTTTTCATCGATGTGACTTTATAACAGGATTAGTTGGAGTCCCCTGAATTATTATTATCCACTTTTCTGAAAAAGGGAAATTTGACTCAAAAAAACTTGCTGCGAATGGGACGGCTTTATGAGTTCATGGTGTCAAGACCCACTGTCATGGACCTTTATGGCTGAGCTGATGAGGGCTCCGCCCCGAAAATTAAACAGGTTAAGACGTAGACCTGTCAAATTTCACAAATTTACTCAGATTTGTTTTCATTATTGCACGCTTATTTATACTTCTCCTAATTTGTTTTTCCAGAAAATGTGATCTTCAACCTTCCAGGAAAATATTCTTAAAATGTCAATATAAGGAATCTATTATAAGAGCCGTTATTAGTCTTTGAAAACAGTAGAAAACAGTGAAAATGGCACTTTTCAAGCAACCGTAATTAATGCTTTTTATGAATTTTTAATTAAAAGAATGTTTTTATGTGGATTCTGAGAACCTCAAGAACAACATATTGAAAGTTCAAATTAAAAAGTGGATAACTTCGTGGTTAAAATCTTGAATGAAAAAAAAGTTGAGTCTACCCATATTAATTACATAAGAACTTCAAAGGCATGGGCCACCTCTAAATATTGTTTGAAATGAAAAATAAAAAAGTCTGGCTTCTACAATCGCATAAACTACCGTTATTTGCCCTTCACTCCTAAGAAAATCAAAAGTGTTTTTCTGGTCACCCTATTAAATATTCTAATTCCGGTCTGAGGTATTCACATTTGGATGGTTCCAAACGCAATCCTTAATCTTTAATTCTATCAAAGACATCAATCAAATTCTTATTGTGCTCGTTCAACGTTTTACCGAACACTACTATATCATCAATGTAAATAAAGCGTTTCTCGCTTACAAGTCCTCTAAATGTATTATCCGTCATACGTTGGAATGTAGCTGGGGCGTTTTTCAACCCGAAGGGCATCCTGTTATATTCAAAATGTCCTTGGTTTGTGGAAAATGCTGTGTATTTTTTTGATTTTTCATTCATTGGAATCTGATGAAAACCTGCACTCATATCGAATGCTGAGAAGGACTTTGCTTGGCCCAGTTGATTCAATATATCGTCAATGATAGGTAGCGGATATGCATCTTGATTCGTGTCTTTATTAATTTGCCTATAGTCGACAACCATTCTTAAATTGTTACCTTTCTTTGGTACAACCCCAAGGGGTGAATTGTAGGGTGAGTCTTATGGCCTTATAACTCCTTTCGCGAGTAGTTCTTCACATTCTTTTCCAATAAATTGTTTATGGGCTTCGGGGTGTTTGTATGATTTTAAATTAACTATTTTCCCTGAGTTTAAAATTATTGTATCGTGTATCAACTTTGTGCAAGGCAATGGGCCTGTGTCCAAAGTAAATATTTCATTGTATTTAACTATTACTTTTTTGATTCCTTCTTTGATTTGATTTTCAATGTGATCTAGTTTTGAAATTTTCAATAATTCAATTAGTCTTTCCGATCCTATTCTGTTTTCTTTTTTACAATTATAATTCTGATCCCTTGATTCAATCGCCATTATTTTTTCATAATTTATAGTTTTTGGTACTTCTATGGGTTTTGTGTTATAATTGAATATTGGCGAAGTTATTTTATTATTATGTTTTATTCGGTAAATACCATCTGATATCCTTTCTTGATTTTCTATCCAAATGTCTTGATTATTTTCTTTTATTTTGATTTGACAAACCAAACTTGAGTGTTGTGAGATGTATTCTCCGTCATCATGTAATGGTAGTTTTTTATTTTCTAAATTTAATAATTTGTAGTTAATGAGTACCTATCGAATTTATTAACTAATGGTAAACCTATTATGCCTTCCTCTGGTAAGGGAAAGTCATTATCGATTATGTGAAAAAGGTGACTCTTTCCTAAGTAATTAAGATATTTTGCACTATTCGATTGATGTTTATCATTTCCCATTACAAAATTTTTTATAAATTGATGCGTCGGTTGATTTAATGGTAAAGCTGGTTCCTTTATTAAATTAAGTGAAGATCCAGAATCTACTAATATTCTGTATTTTCTTCCATCGGCTCTTCTTCCTTGTATGGATTGCAACTGTCCAGATATTGCTGATATTCTGCATCCTCTTCGTAGTTTATTTGTTCTTGAATTTCTTCTTGTGTCATTTCCTGGTATTCTAAACAATTTTCCTCTTCTTGGTTCTCTGAAGAGTCTAAATCCTTTGTCACTCTCACCTGAGTTTGAGGTGGTTGTTTGGGGTTTTGAGTACTCTGAAAATTTTGAGGTTTGGTATAACATTGTGTCGCCAAATGTCCTAGTTTCCCGCATTTATAACAATTTATTTTTAACCTATCTACTAAGGGCATATTCTGATTTGATGCTTTAAATGGTGTTGTGTTTGCTTGAGGTCTAGGTATGGATGCAGACATTTGTGGTCGTGAGAACTGAGTTATAGTTTTATTAAATGGTTGCGAACGAATGGGTTGAGCTTCCCGTAGCCATATATCCATTTCTACTGCCGAATTTTGTGGTTCCGTCAGACTAGAGGGTTTTTGAGCTTTTACCTGAAGTCCTATTTCCCTTTTTGAATGTAATAAATATCTTTTCAGGCATTCTCCGTCTTCAATATCTAAAGCAACTTTTCTTTCCGTCCGATTTGTATGTTCACTTTGTACTGCGTATTTTAATTCATTAACTGCCTGTCGGAATCTTAAATTAATCTTTTGTGTTAATTCTGTTTGTCCCTGTTTTATATTTTCTGAATTAGACCTTAATGCAGACATCGATCCTAATTGTGATAAATTTTAAGAAAGGAAAGAAATTTTCCAAGGAAAGAAATAATTGTTCAAATGAGTTTATTCTCATATATCTCAGTGCCTTCTCAGCAGTACCCTTTATTTTTTCGACTATTATAAAATCTAATAAAAGGTCGGGTTGACTACATCTTTTTCTTCCCCTTTTAACCGATTTAATGAAGTGTTCAATTCCCATGTCATCATGACCATTTATTTCTTTTATTGTTCGGATTATCTCCTTCGCCGACATAAAATCGATACTACCTTGACCTTGCTCTCGACTGTTTATGTTATGAGATGTTGCAGTGGGTAGTACGGTCGAAGGGTTGAACGACGCGGTGTTATTGATTGAGCCGAAGAGTGGTGCGGTTGGAGGGTTGTCTGACCTATCGATTACACGAAGTTGGTTAATGTCACGCCGTACACGCCTTTCCTGTCCCTCCTCTCCATCACTCTCATCACTTGTTATGTCGGGATTATCGGTTACAATTTCTCCTTTCAGTCGTACTGCTTTCCCTATTTTTTGGATCTGCGACATTCTTCTTTCATTCTCCCCGACTAATATGTTCATATTAGTTATTATCTGATTCAATGTGGAATCCATTCCGTCCATTCTAGCAATCATTACTTTGAGCAATTCATTGGTGGTCGTGAGTGTAGGGGATTGGGATCTATTATTTGGGTAGGAAACTCGGGACATGTTTTCTGCTGTGAGGAAAGGGTTATTAATTTGATCGATTACGTCCGTCGAGTCTGAGTCCGCGGGTGAGTCTGTCTCAGTAGCGTAATGTTTATTTTCTCGATAGTTTTCGAATGCCAGTTTTGATTTTAAGTTTAAATCCTATAATACGCTAACTTTAGACTGCCTAAATTTTCTTTACCCATCCTTTGCTGATTTTTCCTTTCCGAATTTCTTTTACTCGACTTTTGCCTAAAAATTTTCTTTCCTTGACTAATTTTACCTAACTTCTGCCTAAAAATTTATCTCCTTGTTGATTAACGTGACATGTTTTTTTCCCCGTTTATACCTCTCACTTGCGCAATCGTGCTACAACGAGTACACGCAAGGTTATTTCAAGGTAGTTTTTTCGGTTTATTAAGGAACACAGAGGCCAAGGAGCACCTAAGCGTGTGTACCGTCGCGAGCTTGAAGTTCGATAGTATTTGGCGCAAATTTTATGATTTTAAGTCATAAAATCTGCCTAAAAATAATCCAAACTGTATAGTGGTTGTATTCTTATAATTAGCACTTCTTATAATTATTCTTCTGTACTTACTGTTAATTTATGTAATGCGTTGAGAGGATCGCCGCCGACCAACCCCCGCTGGGCGCTGGCTCTTCCTTGGGAGACCGTAGACTCCTGAAGAAATCAATACTTGGACGTTGGCTGCGCTGATACTGCGTTGATTGATGCTACCTTTTTCTCCCTACTGCTCCGCTGGTAGGCCGATGCCTCTTCCGCCTGTTTGCGGGTCTCGTTCTTTTTCAAAATTTTCCTTTTCAGAATTCCTTATTCGATTATTTTTCGTAGTATAGCACCCTACTTAGTTCAGGCACTAGTATTAACAATCGAATAATACTTTTCTTTTAAAATTTTTGTTTTCAAATTCTTATTTTTGCAATAGTTTTTATTCTTTGAAAATTTCTATCTTCTTTTGAGTTTTTAATATCTTACTTTTTCGATTTTCGGGTCGCCCGTAGGTGGATCCGGAATCTTCGTGAGTTCCGTGGAACTCTCCTCGTCGCCTTTTAGTTCTGGTCTCTTCTGTTTGCCTGAATTCCGTAGAATTCACACCTGAATTTCCGTAGAAATTCTTTCTTCTTTCTAAGTTCGTCTCAATGATTGGGCCTTTTTGATTCCTTCTCTAAAGGATCGTTGACCGAATCCTGGCAGTATCGCCAAAAATGTTATGGGTGAGGATTGCCAATAGATTAATAATTCCAATACTTCAATTACACTTTAGTTTTCGGTATATTTATTTGATGATTACTCAAGTTGTGACAAAAGGGTTAACAATGATTACTTGCGACAAACAAGACGGGACGAACGAGACTGGGGAACCGACCCCAAGTGGGTGGTTTATATGTGGTGGTACTTCTGGAGCCTTCTATCTATAGGAAGTACCAGAACGTACATGAAGTACATGCGCAATTACAAGCTTACGTGGTATCGATTACACATTGTATTGATTACACTACATATACATATAATGATTATATAGGGAGTATTATTATGCTTATAAGCAGGGCACATAACACCCCCCTCTTTAGACATTATTTCGTCCTCGAAGTTCTTCAATTTTACAAATGAATCTTTTTGGGTTTTAACGCTTGAAGAGATGTCTGTAGTTGTATTTCTCGTGGACCTGCTGTATAAGTTACGACACTAGGTTGATTTTCTAATTTATTTTTTATACAGAAAAGGATAATCTTCTTTGGTATACATCTCGTTATATATCTTAGTATTCCAAATTTAAAAAGAGCGTACATAGTTATCGATCCTATTGCTGTATAGACTAAACGCTATAACCATACTGAAGTAGTTTCAGTCCAGCTTTTTGGTTTTTAATGAGTAGACATGTTATTGAGTATACCTTGGACATCGTTTAGACTAAGTTGTGCTTTTCTAAGCACAGCTATATCAATTTACTTGGGCATTTGAATTAATTTCTCTAAATTTGACTCTAAATTTAAATTAAAATTCACGTGTTGAAGGGGAACCGCCAGAGTGCGCTGGATCCGAAGAATAGTGTGTGGGAATGCGGGAGGAGTGTCTTAGTCTTGCTCGAAAGTCTCTACTGTCCGTTGCTTTTGTAAGATAGTCCGTCGCTTTTGTAAGATGGTCCGTCGCGAAAAAGGACTCTTTCAGGTTTCTATCGTGAAACCTCCTTTCACTCGATACTGTAACTAGCTAATGCCGTTTAGCTGTTCGTCTGTAGTTTGAAAATATGTGACTCTTTGTTCAAGGAAAAAACCTATGGTGTTGTTTACTTCTCAACGCGCCGGATAGAATGCTCATCAGCAATCGAAGATCCTGATACCTTTCGACTTGGATTAAATTTTAGGTCATTAATCCATCAACTTTAACATTTGGCGATCCTGCCAAGATCTATTGGCGCGTGTCAAATGTGAATAGTGCATTTATTGGACTGTTACGCAATGTTGTGAAATTGCACAGTTTTTAAAAGTTCGCTGAAATGCTCAGCCATGTTTTCTTTGTTCTGTGACTATGATGCAATTGCGTGAAAAGTTGCAATCGTTATAATTCGAGGTCTAGAACTTTTGAACCTTTTTAGAAATAATTCCGGTTCCGGTCTTTTGTTTAATTGGAAAGTGGTTCATTGGAACTATCATTTATTGATTGTCAGTTTAAAAAAAATGATCGAGATGGATAATGGGAATACGTCTTCTGACGAACAAACGCAGTTTCTTTCGCTTCAAAGTCTTATTTTGCGACAGAGACAAAATTTTGAGACAGTGAGTCGCCACTACGAATCCCTTAAGCAAGTGGATGCGGAAAACTCTAATTTGAAAGTTTGGCAAAATCGTTTGCATCTCGTATCGCAAGTGTGGCAATTATGCCTAATGACCGGAACTCAAATATTGGATTTGAAGCACTTCGACGCAGAAAATGGGTACTTCGTCCATAAGGAATTTAAGCTGCCGAAGAGATATTCCTCCAGTTTAACGACGCAGTTATGATCCATCTACAAGCATTAGAAGAAAATAAGTCTACATCAGCGAGTCCTTCTCAGGGAAATGATGGAGTTCCTCTCAACTTATTATTATTCAAAATCGCGCTTTGGATAATTTACGAAAATTACATTATCACTTTTCCCAAAAATTAGATGCTAAAACTCGATTAGCTTGGGAATTGCAACTGGGAAATTCAACTGAATATCCACATTTTTTAAAATTCTTAGAATTCTTAGATCCACGAATTCGAGCGTTAGAAATAGTTCAGCGCGTAGATGAGTCTCAAAATAAACCTGATGCTGTAAGATCTCATGTTGTGTCAAATCAAAATAATTGCCGTTTCTGTTCGGTTGCGCACAAATTGTTTTCATGTCCAGAGTTCAAGAAGAAATCAGCTAAAGAACGGTTTTAGTTTGTAAAATCGCAAAAAATTTGTTCGAATTGTCTAGCATCAGGACATTCTTTGGCTGGTTGTCCAAGTTCCTTTTCATGTGCTCACTGTCAATTAAAGCATCACACTTTGTTGCATTTTAAACGAAATGTAGAAGAAAAGAAAGAGGAATCGCTGCAAAATATAACTGCTTCCAATGAAGAAGTACCAACTTCGTCTAAGAGCTTAACTCCAGCCGCCCAATCGCTTCATGCGGCTGCAAATCGGGTAACTACGACTTAAGTCTTGTTAGCAACACCTAAAGTTGTTGTGTCTTCTAATTCAGGTCATTCAGTAACAGTTCGCGCTTTTTTGGATCAAGGGTCAACTTGGACTTTTGTAACAAAAGAATTGATTAATGCCTTGCAAATTCGTCCCAGGTCATTAGAAGAAATTAAACTTCTCGGTTTGGGAAGTGTCTCAACTGGTGAGTCACATTTGATGGCTCCGATCAAAATTCGTTCTCGTTCGGGACAAGGTCCAATTTTTTTACAAATGCTTTGATTTTGAAGCATCTTACGAATTACGTGCCTACATTTTCTGGAGATGTGTTGTCAAAACCACATTTGATGAATCTCGATCTCGCCGATGATGATCCTACAGGGTCACAACCAATACACATCATTATCGGGGCTGAACTTTATGGTTCAGTACTTTGTGACGGGCTCAGGAAAGGTCGTTCTCATGAACCCGTAGCACAGAATACAGCTTTTGGCTGGATTCTCTCTGGAAAGAATTTCGAACCTCGTTCTCATTCGAATCCTTTCAATTCGAGCGATGCTGTCGTGCATAACTGTATTTCAAATAACGATTTAAATATTTTAAATCAATCTCTGGAACAATTTTGGAATCTTCAGGAAGTTCCTAAAATATCGCAATTGACTAAAGCCGAAGAAGAATGCGAAATGCATTTTCAGTCTACTCATTCGCGAACCCTTGAAGGTCAATATGTGGCTCGGCACCCCTTCAAGTCCGGTCCCTCGATAAACATTGGTTTGTCTCGGAAAACAGCAGAAAAAGCTTTACATTCTCTATTAAAGCGGTGTAATGAAAATTCACATCTTTTTGATCAATATCATAAGTTTATGGAAGAATATGAACATCTGGGACACATGTCTAGGGTTTCAGACCCACCCCTCAATTCGTCGCAAGTAGTTTATTTAACTCATCATCCCGTCATTAGAGCTTCGAGCACTACAGCCTTAAGGGGTGTTTTCAATGCATCTCGACTCACGTCGAATTTTACATCATTAAACGATCATATGCACGTTGAGCCTAAACTGCAAACAAATTAGTTCGAAATTGTTCTGCAATGGCGAACTTTCAAACTCGTCTATGCGGCGTATATCGCTAAAATGAATAAACAAATTTTAATTGATGAAAGAGACCGTGATTATCAGAGAATTCTTTGGACTCCGGAACTTAAATCAGAAATTATTTAATTTCGTTTGAATACCGTGACTTACGGTACAACGGCTGCACCGTTCCTTGTATTGCGAGTCCTACGACAGTTGGTTAAAGACGAAGGGTCTCAGCATCCTAGAAGTTCAGCTGTTCTTGATCAACAAATTTACATTGATGATTGGCTTTTTGGGGCAGACTCGGAAGCTGAAATAATTGAGATTCGAGAAGACGTTAAAGCTTTACTTGAAAAGGGTTACTTCAAATTAAGAAAATGGGCCAGTAATTCGCCTTCGTTACTGAAAGATATTGATAAGCAAGAACATGGACTTGCCGTTGAAAAGCCTTTAGATGAAAGCGACACTTTAAAAGTTCTCGGTATTGTTTGGCTTCCTCTTTTGGACGTCTATCGCTTTAAAATTCAGTTACCTGAATTATCAATTGAAACAAAACGCTCCTTTTTATCTTTAATTGCTCGTTTATATGATCCTCTAGGATGGGTGTCACCGGTGGTGATTCTTGCTGAAATTTTTATGCAGAAACTTTGGGTCAGATCTATTTCATGGGTTTTCAGACGCGTCAAATGTCGCATACGCCGCAGTAGCTTATCTACGTTTAGTGCTTGATTCTGGTGAAATACGAGTCGTTTTACTTGCAAGTCGAACCAAGGTAGCTCCAATAAAAACGCAATCAGTTCTCCGGTTGGAACTGTGCGGAGCTCTTCTGCTTACTAGACTGATCTCAGCTGTTAAAGCTATATCACAATTCTCAAACTTAAAATTGCAATATTGGACTGATTCTACTATCGTACTAGCTTGGTTGAATCAACATGCCTCGGTTTGGAAAACATTTGTTGCGAATCGTGTCACCGCAATTCAAGCTAAAGCACCATTTACTAACTGGAGTCATGTTCCCACTAAAGACAATCCTGCCGATTTGGCCTCTCGTGAAATTTTCGCTCCTGAATTCGCCGAGACTCAATTAGAGTTTTGGCCTAAGAATCGGGAAGTTCAAAACCTCGAAACTGATTTGGATTCCTGTGTGCGAGCGCATCATGCTCATGATGCAATTAAATTTTGTTTGGATAATCTTGCAAGTTGAATTTTTTCCTGGTGGAAACTGGTGCGTATTTTATCATATGTTCTTAAATTCTTGGACATACAAGTCGGATTTTCTCGTGTAAAAATCAGGAAGACAAACGATGTCACTTTTGTCAAATACTGCGTTGAAAGCGAGATTATTTGGATTGGATATATTCAAGCTGAATTGTTCTCAAAAGAAATCGACAATTTAATCGAGAAGGTTTAATTCAAGCGGGGTAATCCGTTGCTACCATTAAATCTATTCGTTGGTGGCAACTAAATTCTTCGGGACGAAGGAAGGTTAGCTCACGCGAATCTAGAGTTTGATCGAAAATTCTCAATCATTTTGAAAGCACATCCAGTAGTGAAATTGATTGTTCGTCATGTTCATGAAAAAGGTTTACATGGAGGTACGCAATTGACCCTGAGTTTATTAAGACAAAAATTCTGGATTCTTCGAGGTCGACAAACCGTTAAATCGTTAATTTACAATTGTATACCCTGTGTACGATTACGTGCTGAAGTATCTAATCAGTTGATGGCAGCGTTGCCTAAAAGTCGTATTGCACGACCCGGACGACCATTCACACATGTAGGCATCGATTACGCGGGTCGTGTTAAAATAACCATTCATCGTGTTCAAGGCTACACCTCGCATTCGGCATACATTGCCGTATTTGTTTGTTTTGCAGTGAGAGCCATACATCTCGAGCTCGTGAGTGACTACACCACTGAGGCATTCCTGGCTGCTCTCAAACGTTTTGTGTCGCGTCGAGGTTTACCTCATACCATTCATAGTGATCGTGGAACGAACTTTCAGGGTGCTAATCGGGAACTCGAGGAAACTTTCCGAGAGGCAACGCAATCACCTGAAGTTCGTAGCGTAAAACATCATTTGCGTCACGTCATCGGAGCGCATACGCCTACTTTCGAAGAACTTGCCACATTGTTATGTCAAATTGAATCTTGTTTAAACTCTAGACCACTGTGTTCGTTGTCAGATGATCCAGAAGACCTACGAGTATTAACTCCCGCACATTTCTTAATTGGTGGAGAATTGACTACAGTGCTGGAATTGTCAATAGAAAATGTTGAACAAAATCGTTTGTCAAGATAGCAACTGTGGCAGCAACTGCTCGAAGTCTTCTGGAAGTCTTGGTCTCAAGACTACGTTTAATCATTGCATCACGTAACAAGTGGCAGTTGCGAAGAAAGGAGTTGTGTATTGGGTAAATAGTTTTAGTTAAGGATGAATGTTTACCCCCTACTAAATGGGCACTAGGTCGAATAGTTGACGTAAAAAGGAGTTCAGATGATCTTGTACGGGAAGTATCCGTTCGTACTGCATCAGGTACTTATGTACGTCCAATAACTCTTTCAGGTTTCTATCGTGAAACCTACTTTCACTCCATATCTGTAACCAGCTAATGCCGTTTAAGGTAGATGTCCCAGTAATCGGGACGGTCCCAGTAATCGTGAGTTTTGAGGTGTAAACGCCAGAATTAAGTAATCTCCGCATAAAAATACAATCCTGAAATATTTTTAAGTAAGTTTGAACAATGCTTGTTGTGGAAACCAAATTAGTTTTCTTATACAAATAGTGCACATGGGTAAAAAAAATTAATTTGTATTGCCGGTGGCGATGAATCACGAAACGTGGAAAATAGCTTAACATTTTAGTTAGGAAAGGTGTCTCTTTGCTTAAGCTTTTAATATGTCAAGAAATTACTTGATCGGGAGGGAAATAATTTTTTGGTAATAAAAAATAATTTTTATTTCATAAAATTAAATAAAATTTTAATTTAGTACCTTCTCGTTCAAGAAATATTGTTCACGATTATAGGGACATTTCAAAAGCATAGTTGCTCGAGTAATCGTGACTGGTCACGAAAACTAGGACGACTCTGTCAACATTTTATTTCCATATTTCGTTACAAATAATAATTTAATTAATTTCAAAAAAGCATGAAATGAAATCGGAGAACTGACTTGTAACTGTGAGTAGTAATCGTAATATGAAATTAGTGCTTAAAACTGCAAAAAGGTGATGTCAAATATTGGCATGAGTTTAGGGATTTCATTATCAATTTTTTAGTTTATTATCATATTTCAGTGAAGTTAATATTTATTGAGTAATTTTCCATTAGCTAACATTAATCTATACTGCATTATATTAAGAAAAATGTGTAATAAATATATAATCATTGATAGTTTCAATATTTTGACAACGTAAACAGAAAATAACCTCATTTTTTTAGTCACTGCAATTTATCAAATTTCGTGTGCTACATCTAGTTATTAAAAATGTTAATGATTTTTAATTATAATATTCAGTATTATAAAAGAATTTCAGCATTGTCGCTATTACTTATCGTGATAAAAATTCTAATAAATATTTATCTCGACTTATTTTTTTGACCACTTTATTTCTTATGAATAAAATATTAATTTTATTCGACGATATTTTCAACTGAAATAAAAACTGAACATTTTGAAAGAAAATTCATTTTTATTATGATTAATTATCATAGTGTCCATCAGACGTATTACAACCATCACAAGATTCGATTTCGAGGTTGTTTCGACGGATTTCATCTCAGAGGTATCAATCAATATAAAACTAACAATACATCTTTCATTTCATTGAAGTATAGTTAAAATACAAACATACATTTGAAATACACCTCCAAATCGCTAAAAACTTATTTCAAGAAAACTTAATCTTTTTCACGAAGACTGGGACAACGACTGACGATTACTAGTACATGACAGATTTGGAAATCACGATAACTGGGACATCGGTGCTTTTTGAATTTTAATTGTTTATAAATAAAAAGTAATATCAAATATAATGTAAGAACAATCTATATAGGATTCTAGGATGTTTAATGCTTCAATCAGTACCAATCATTTTTCAAATAATCCTTCAAAAACAATTTTCTCAATATTTGAAGTTAATGAAATCTCTTATGGTCACGATTACTGGGACATTTACCTTAGCTGTTTGTCTGTAATTTGAAAATATATGACTCTGTGTTCGAGGAAATACCTATGGTGTTGTTTACTTCTCAACGCGCCGGATAGAATGCTCATCAGCAATCGAAAATCCTGAGGCCTTTCGACTTGGGTTAAATTTTAGGACATTAATCCATCAACTTTAACATTTATTTAAAGTAATTAATGTGTTTGCATAACGTCAATAAATTTTTTTTGTATTGTCATTTTTGCATTGTTTCATTTATATTCAAAATTGAATTTCTAAGCATTTTTTGATCAACTTCTTAATTCTTAAAATAAAACTTTTGGTAAACAAAATTTCGGAATAGTGTAATATAATAAAAAAAATACCAAACAACAGATATATCGCACCTATCCCTTAGTCTGATTTTTAAATTACCCTTTCATAATTTATCAATAAAAATAATAAGAATATACATTTTTTAGAGAAAAAAAGGATATTAAAGTGAAATGTAATATTTTCCTTCGTTCGTAAAGAAAATTCAACAAAAGGTACATTGTGTAGGGAAAATTCAAATCAAAAGAACAGATGACACAATTAAGAATTAGAGTGCCCTTATGAAGTACAATTTTACTCATTTCTAGTGTTGATAAAAAAATTTTTACTATAAAAGACCGATTTTCAATTTATCTGCAACCAGTTATCGTGTTCACAAAAAAGTAAGACATCCACACACACCCGGACAATTTCTTAGAACATTGTACTAGACATTTTTCAATTGAGGAACGTTTAAATAAATGAATTTACAAATTTTCAAAATTGTTACTAAACTACAAAGCTTCTTCTATGAGGAAGAAGAAACAATATTGGAGTATAAGATAGACGTTATTCGCTAAGCTTATTTCTAATAATTGTTTCAAATAATATTATGATAAGAGATAAGGAATTATAAGAGAATTTCCGACAACTTCATTTTTTTAAATGTCAGTGGTGTAACTACTGTGAAGCAATACCCCGCTTTGCCACCTGTTGGGCGGGAGGGGGGGGGGCTCCTATATTGAGAAACCGACAAAATTTTGCACGTTTCTAGTTACGCCACTAAATTTACTTACTCACAATTGCCAAAAACTATAGATAGGTGTAAAAAAATTAAAACTATTTTTTTCCGCATTAGATCCATTTCTTCGCGAACGGTCACGTATCTTTCATCTGAAATTATAATTTTGAACAACTAGCGCGCATTACAGTGACATCTATCAGGTATTTCAGGTTGGGTGGAAGAAATCAAAGACGTCTGCACGCTGAGCCGTTGAGGGCCAAACAATAATAAAATTTGCACGGGACAAAACTTTATTTTTATATTAAGTAAGAAAAAAATGATTTTCTCATATATAGGGGGCGTTATTTCTCAAGTGTACCCACTCAAAAAGTCGAAGTTGTCTGATCTAAGTTAAACTTAGGCAAAGTGTTGTGCTATTGGATAGTAGTATATGGGGAAAAAATTTTGTCATTCGGATAAGTATTGACCGAGGGGGAGGGGGTACAAGTTTTGGGATTTTCGTGGATATCGTCTATTTCGGCAATTTTTAGCTCTTCTAATAGTGATGAAAAAATTTTTGTCTAATACAGTTTCGATAGGGTTTTTCACGCTCTTTCGATTGGTGCTACGCATTTTATCGAAAAATAAATATTTGACCTTCAAAAATGAAGTTCAAAAATAAATTTCACTTTTTTTGAAAAAAAGATAGGTTTTTTTGGGTTTTTTTTGGTCTTAAAGGAAAGCCCAGGTTTTTTCCTATAAGACCATGTAGGTTAGAAAGTGGGATTCGAATTGTTAATGTATGAAAATAAGCGTCGAGTACTCCAGTACGCTCTTGACACAGGCGCTAGAGCCACGCAGCGCACCGTGGTGCCTTCATGGTATTGTTTTTTTTCAAAAGTAATAATATATGCCAGTATATTTGAATGCTCTCTGCATTTTGCAGGGTTGAGACTGCCATTATTTAAATGCCTGCATTACGTTAACTGATGAATTTTGAAAAAATTTTGAATTTTGAAAAATCTAGTTATTGAATAAGAGGTCGGGTCGAAAAGGTGGTTTTATGGATGGAAAATTCAACTTCTCACACTTGCTCCAAAGTCTTGGAGTCACAGACAACTAATGGTCGAATTCGAGACATCCGAACGACAAGCTGAAAATGCGAAAAAGTTAGTTGCTAACAATGGGATTTTAACTCTGCCTACGCCAAGAAGAGGAAGGCCTTTGAGTCGTGAAACTGAAGACCTCGTATCCAAATTTTATGAGCGTAACGACATGAGTCGCTTAATGCCTGGAATGAAGGATTGTGTGTCTGTTCGAGTGAGTGACAATTGCGTTTTGGCAGGGAGTAGCGGTACCCACACAGTATTCGTTTGTGTTCACCATGAAAACGTGAAGTTAATGCTAAAAGAAATAAACATGCAATATTTAAAGAACGATTCAGAGTTAATTTTAAATGGTTATCGCGATTGTTTAAAGTTAACTGTGTGCCCTGATGCGACAAGTTCCTGCCAATTAGGAGAATGCCAAAATTGCCCGGGTATTACTGAAATTAAAGATAACTTGATTGAAGCTTTCGAGGAGGAGGATTTGGAAGAAATCAAATTTGATTCTTGGCTGCAGACTGACAGATGTACTTTAAAGACGCTGATGCTGAATGTTGATGAATTTGTGAATGAGCTTTGTGAAGCGTTGCTGAAGCTAAGAACGCATCATTTCCTTGCTACAGAGCAGTCATTATTTTTTAAAAATCTGAAGATAACTTTGAAAAATGGTGAATTCGTTATCTCATTTGATTTCGCTGAGAACTTTAAGTTTGCCCTGGCGGACCGAACGAACGGAGCGGATACGCTACAGCGTATCCTTATAGTATCCACATCGTATCCTCTCCGTATCATGCAAGAAAAACTCATTAAAAAAGAAAGATTAACATTTCACTTGTTGAAATTCGGATTCTACGTGAAATTTTGAGTTAAAAGGTCACAGAGTAATCGCAATAGTTTTTCTTGCAACATTAAAAACTTTTAATAAATATAATACTTATCGATGACGTGCGCTGAAGGCGACTTCAAACGCATCGTCATTCAGTAGCAGTTCATAGGCTTTATCCGTCGACGATGCGTTTGAAGTCGCCTTCAGCCCACGTTATCGATAAGTATATTATTTTTTTAAAGTTTTTAATGTTGCAAGAAAAACTATTGCGATTACTCCGTGACCCTTTAACGCAAAATTTCACGTAGAATCCGAATTTTAACAAGTGAAATGTTCATCTTCCTTTTTTAATGAGTTTTTCTTGCATGATACGGAGAGGATACGATGTGGATACTATAAGGATACGCTGTAGCGTATCCGCTCCGTTCGTTCGGTCCGCCAGGGTGTGCTCCAACACTCGGCGCAAGGATTTCACTGGAATAATGATCAGGCCACAATATTCACAGTAGTTATTTATTATGTAAAAGATGGAGAACTCAAGCACAGAAGCATGGCAATCATATCAGACAATCCCTAGTAGCAACGTCTGCCTTGTATGACAGACGCCAGAGTCTGTCTCAGCATCTGCTCCCTATAGTTGACCAGACTGGCGGGAGAAATGATCAGACTAGACGAAAAACAGAATCTGGTGAATAAAGGAACCAGATTCTGGTATTTAGTTTAAACACTAGTAATTAATGTAGGATATAACTAATGAAATTTCAAATCTAGCAATCGGAAATTTGAACGATTCACAAGTATGCGACCAAACATGCAAGCTTATACGACAACAGGTTATGTTTTTAATATTTCAATGTGTCTAATGTTGTGACGTCTCCGCAGAATATTCTCCCAGAAAGGGCTCAAATATAGAGTAAAACTATTACAGAAACCTGTTTAGTATCATTTTACGTTATTTTAATTTTGTCTGGTGTATATCATGACCAGTCTGGGCCAGGATCTGCTACACCAGACTCTGGTGCCAGAACGGCACGCCAAAGCGGAACCAGCCGGGCGCCAGGCTGCAAACAGATTCTTCTTTTTCTGGCGCCCAGCTTGCGCCAGTCTGCAGTTATCTTGCTACTAAGGATTTGCGTCATGACACTGTTGCCGTTTATGAGTACCAGAAAATAATTCTAAATTATCTTAAGGCAAATTTTTCAGTCCAAAAGGTGTACTACGTCTCAGATGGAGCAGGTCAGCATTTTAAGAACAAGAGCAATTTTGCTAATATCCTAGCTCACAAGGCAGATTTCGGAATCCCAGCTGAGTGGCATTACCATCCTGCCGCTCATGGCTCATGGTAAGGGTGCATGTGATGGCATAGGGGCGAATGTTGAACGAAAGGCAAAGAAGTACTGCAAGGAAACTGAAATCATTTTTAGTAGCAAGGAAAATCACGAAGCCACTGCTAAAGATCTGAAAACAGATTCGATGTTGCAGTCACAGTCAAAGGGACTTTGCAGTACCATGCATTCCTACCTACTGAAGATTGGGAGACTTCAATTGAAGAGATTTCCTTCAGCCACGGAATGCGACTCCCAGCTAACCTGTTACCATCCTGCAAGGTTCCTGAATGATCACATGTTATCAGAGGAATTGTTACTTGTATGTCAGTCTCCTAGCAGGTAACGGCATAATCGCCGTAGTTTACTAGGGAGGCTGGTTTGCAACCGTTCCCTGTCAGACTAGTAACGTGGTGGTAACAGCGTAGAGGGAAGATAGGTATAGAGGCGACAATGCAATGGGCAGCTTGAAGCACGCTAAGGGGAGCGAGACGGCAGGGGAAGGCTTAGTTAGGGAACCAGCAACGCGGAGGCGCTAGTGCCACGAACCAGTGCTTTTACGCTTTACGTGTGTGAGTGGGGTAGGTTAAGAGAGTGTGCCGTGTACATGAGTCGAACTGCAAAAAAATTTAGAACCCTTATACCTGGACTGGTCTTTCCGAACTATATTCTGGCTATTAACTTTCTTCCAATATTTTCGTGAATGGAAATATCCACCGATACGTTTTTCATTTGAAACTTTGTATTTTGATATTTCAAGTTAAAATTGAAAAAAAAGAACTTTTTTTTTTAACGAACCCAGTAGAAATTGTTTGATTCGCCCAGACGAATAATTATTTTTTTAGAATGATTAATTACAATAGTCATTATTATTACAATATGTGAGCATTTATTGAATATTATTTGCGTTTAAACTGTAATCATAATCAACACATGAACTTATTAATAAATACACAAATAAAAATGTACAAGTAATATCCTTCGCACACAATAATTATTTTCTTAGAATTATAATAAAATGTATGGGCATTTTTTACAATATTTGATTTTGTACTTATACATTCGCTACTCTCATAATTATCTTTCTGCACTCGTGGAAAAAATCAGAATAATGTAGGTAAAACTTTTTTTTAAACTTATAAATAAAAAAACATTTCATCATTATCGTAGGTACAGTTGAGGTCTCGAATCCACTAACTCACCCGACTCTCGTACTATTTTCAAAGTACATATTCCAGTCAACTTTTGATGAATTTATCTAAAATATTCCAGGTATTTTCTTTGAACTATATAGAAAAACTTTCTTGCTGGAGGTTTTTTTTAGTCTGAAGTGGCCTCGATCCTTTTTGTCTCCGAAAGTAGGAAAATGTGGTTACCGACCGGCCTTAATTTTCAATTGGATATTACTAAACAAAAGGTCATTCTCAACTTTTTATTATTTTGCAGGCATTCGCTGAGTATACTTTGTATGTGTACTGAATTTCAAACAGTTTCAATAAAATTTGTACGAGTTGTGATGATTTATGTTGTAATGACTTATTGAATATTATGAAAAAAAATTTCTCTTCAGTCTTTAATTTTTATTCTTAAAACTAATTTTAGGACATAAGAATTCTAAATATGCCTTGTCAAAATATAGAAGCCTATATCTAAAAAATTAATTTTGCGAATTTGAAAATTCCTATTCCTTGAGACCCGGGGTGACGCTTTTAGCGTTTTCGAGCGTTCGGCGAGTTTGAATTCGAGAGCTCAAGTGCAGAAATTGTTTCATTCAAACACTTTACAAAAATTAAAATTGCGATTCTCGCACAACATTCAAAAACATTAAAAGTATAACAATTACAAAATCCTATAATATTAAATAACGAACTAATAAACAAGAAATACATTTCTTCTCTTACTTCTCCAGTAAAATATGATATACTTGAGGGTTTCAAAATTTAAAATTATTTGTATAATTTGGACGTATTTATTCGACAAAATTGATATTTATTAACCTACACGTGGAAAGAAGAATATTCTCCAACAGTGCGGGCTCTTGCAATTCTAACATTGTTAATGTAAGGGGAAAAAGTAGACATATAATGCCCCATTACGGGAATTTTCCGATTAATAATGATTGTGAAGTAATTAATTTCTTCACGTAATTTATACTAATAATAATATATGTAGATGGTAAAAAATTGACATACTTCAGACCAAAAGTCGATTTAAATGTTAAAAATCCTTTATTTCTGCCAACGTTTAAAAAAAATGAGTCGTTTTCCTCTTCAGGACGTAGATTAAATTTGAAAGTTCGTCAATTCATCTTAGTATTATTATAAAAAATCCTCTTCCTCATCTTATCACTTGTGGAGCTTGATTTTTTCCATGAATTTTTTTTTAATTCTTTTAAAACTTAAATTTGTTTAGAAAACTTATAAATGTATACTTTTCAAAATTTTAATAATTTATTTGACTTATTTGAAGAGTCTTAAACAAATTAAAGTTTTTAACAGAATTAAAAAAAAAATTCATGAAAAAATGAAGCTCCACAAGTGATAAGAGGAGGAAGAGGATTTTATAATAATACTAAGATGAATTGACGAACTTTGAAATTTAATCTACGTCCTGAAGAGGAAAACGACTCATGTTTTCGAAACGTTGGGAGAAATAAAGGATTTTTAACATCTACATCTACTTTTGGTCTGAAGTATGTCAATTTTTTACCATCTAGTATATTATCTTTATAAAATTATATTACTCAGACAAACAACATCGCTTCAACACCATTACTAATCTAACTAAGATTATGTTTTTGACATAATTTTATCATATCTTGATTGTTTCCATATAATTTACACGTGAAAAGTATTGAAAATAACGCACATTCCATTTTCATACCTGCAAAGTTCTGAAATTCTTACAGAGATGTATATGAAAGGTATTTTTGGATCATCAGTCTCTTTATAAATTATGCATACTTAAAGACCTCTCCATAAGCGGGATAGATAATTCACACTACTTTCTAACAATTTCCTTCGCATATCTCTCTCAGATATTGTATATAATTTTGCGTTATGATTTGCCTTTTTCGAGAAAAATAAATTTTTCTGTAAAAACAGACCAATTTATTTCTCCTTCAACGTGGTTCATTTTTGACCCACAAGGAACAAAAAAATCAAAAACACACATTGAGATTCGGACTTATAAATAAACAAACGCTTTTTGCTAAGTCCATGAAAGTATTATGCTGTTAGTGATATATTATCACAAAATGTTCATAATAAATACTCATAGTTATTATTGGAAAATTTTCAAAATATTATCAAACATTCTCTGTAAAAACCAGAGATCTTTTTTTCCTGTATCGTATTTTTCGAGTCCTTTTTTGAAATATGATAACTTCATGGTGTTATTATTTTCAATGCAGAAAAACGACTCTGGAATCCCACGAGTGTTTTCATTTTAGTATGACTGGAGACAGGTTTTTTAGTCGTATTTCAATGCCTGGAATTAGCTCTGAAGTAATAGTATTTTTACAGTGTTAACAAGAATATTGATTTTCAGTGAATTACATACCTACTAGAAAATCTTGTAACTGACTAAATTTTCATGTGAAAATTTCAAAAACTTGGCAGAGTACAACTTAATTTGCATAATTAATTGAATTTGCGAAATCGAAGATGGTGAAGTAATTATAAAGTAAAATTGGATTGAAAGTAGCACTGTACAAGTATAAGGAATTTATTTTTGTGAAAGTATATTTAAAAAATTTCAATTTGAAACCTCCTAGTCACCAAGAAACTTTAAGAACTCTTCTGTAGTGGAGAAAGACTTGCAATTCCAATAATTTTTCAGAACCAAGAAGTTTCAATTTGCTTATTTTCAATTAATATATATCCTCCTTACAAAATTGTATATCTACATTTTTCAATACTGTATTTTTCCAATTGAAAAAATCTAATGATCTTGAAAAGAGGCGTTTACTGACTCAGAATTAAATAAGTATAAAATGCTAACATAGGAAAATTTGCAATGATTATTTGAGTTTATTTCGTCTTCCTGAGATAATTAATCCACTATGATATACTAGGGTGGTCCAAATTTATACCTGTAAAAATTCGACTTTCGATTTTTGGTGATAAAACCCCCCCATTTTGTTCGTTTTCCGGAAAAAGAAATTCCGTAATTTTTTTTTCTTTTTTTTTCAACGTTAACCCGTGCCCCCGGACTTTTGAAATTAACATGGGGTTTTAAATGGGAAAAGCTCGATTTTCAAAAAAATTGAAAAAAGAAGTACTTGTTATATATTTTTTGTCAATTAAAGTATTGTCACCTCTTGAGGAGTATATAAGGAATAATTTCCACCCAATAGCTTTTAATTTTGACACACCTGGACCCCTTTAATTGTGCCCGGAAAATACCCCAAAAAATGCAAAATAGCAGTTTTCTATGAAATTCATGCTAAAGACGGTATTTTAAAAAAAAATTTCAACATGAATTCTTTTTAATCGATAAGTGACGAGTTTTAAAGTATATTTTGAATAATTTTATATTGTTTAAGCAATCAGTATTTCTTTAAACAATTTTCTCCCCCTGTAAATCATGAAAAGTTATTATCATTCAGAATAAATCGTACAAAGTTGATGAATGTCAAGAGTAGCAGTTCTTGTTTAACTTTTTTGGTAATTATTTAAACGATTTTCATTTGTTTAAACAATTTTTTCTCCCCGTAAAGCTTGAAAAATTATTACTTTCTGGAATTAATCACACAATTAAAGGAATTTAAGAGTAATATTTTTTTTCTACAGAATATTTAGCAATTTTTAAA
>CAKNXH010001688.1:0-15933 GCA_932178445.1 Andricus quercusramuli | reverse complement strand
TTTAAAAATTGCTAAATATTCTGTAGAAAAAAAATATTACTCTTAAACTCCTTTAATTCTGTCATTAATTCCAGAAAGTAATAATTTTTCACACTTTAAAGGGGGACAAAATTGTTTAAACAAATCAAAATTGTTTAAATAATTACCAAACATCCTTAAAAAATGTATTGCTTTCAACATTCTTTAATTGTCCCATTATTTTCAGAAAATAATGACTTTTTACGATTTTAGGGAGAAAAAATTGTTTAAACAAATACTAATTGTTTAAAACATTTTAAATTATTTAAAATATACTTTAAAACTCGTCACTTATCGATTAAAAATAATTAATGTTGAAATTTTTTTTAAAATACCGTCTTTAGCATGAATTTGATAGAAAACTGCTATTTTGCATTTTTTGGGGCATTTTCCGGGCACAATTAAAGGGGTTCAGGTGTATCAAAATTAAAAGCTATTGGATGGAAATTATTCCTTAAATACTCCTCAAGAGGTGACAATACTTTAATTGACAAAAAATATATAACAAGTACTTCTTTTTTCAATTTTTTTGAAAATCGAGCTTTTCCCATTTAAAACCCTATGTTAATTTCAAAAGCCCGGGGGCACGGGTTAACGTTGAAAAAAAAAAAATTACGGAATTTCTTTTTCCGGAAAACGAACTAAATGGGGGGGTTTTATCAGCAAAAATCGAAAGCCGAATTTTTGGACCACCCTAATGATATACATTTGAAAATTCATATTTAATGAAATGCATATTTGGTAAATATTCAAAATCGACGAGATTATTAGCAGCAGTTCTTGGTTACGGTGAAAAACTGGCAAGTAACAATTTCTTTCACTTGTCACGGTAAGCCCATGCTCTAAGCCTATCTTCCCTCTACGTTTGTGGAGGCGTAGAGGGGTAGAGGGGACGATTGCGTGGCTGGTTCGCGATATTAGCGCCCTCGCATCGCTGGTTCCCTAACTAAGCCTACCCCCGACGTCTCATTCCCGGCGCCCATCTTCTAAGCTTGGTGGGCATTGTCGCCTCTATACCTATCTTCCCTCTACGGTAACAGCCGGCAGCGATCTTACTGGACGAAAAACTTCGTGCGCATGCGCAAGTAATAGGCATTCATTGGCTCTTTGAGTTCCCGCACAATTTAAAAGTGCAAACGTAAATAGCTTTTACCTTGATTTTGGAAAATTTTGTTTATATTTGTGCTTGTAGCGCATACGTTTCTTTAACTATAATTAACGATGAAATTATCAAAATTACACATAAAAATTACTACAAGCATTGTATGTCTAATTAATTTTGAAGGATCGATTTAAGGGGAGAATTTTTTTATAAATCCATAAATAGTGAAGAAAACAACAAAATATTACAAAAAACTTAATTTTTATTTCATAAAATTAACTTTTAAGAAATTTCACGTCAAACCATCTAAAGAATGTTATTATTAGTAATTTCTATTAAGCGTTGATGATTTTAATATTATTACGATGAAGCTTTTTAAGTTTTTACAATCAGACGCAGTTTTAAAGAAATATTTTTTGAAAAGATTCAAAAACTTGTTGTATTTTTTAAAAACACAATTTGAAACTAAATTAGAAAAAAATTTATTTTTAATTACAAAATTTTTTTTATAGATAGCTTACAATGTGCTCTAAAAGTCCCTTGAATATAAAAATGGGATCTCCCTTACTTTTCGAGAAATAATTAAAAACGTAGAGCTCAGACTCACGGGTGTTGGGCACGCCATGGCATGGCGTACGTTCTTTAATATTTGTCGAAAACTAAGTAATTAACATGGGGTTTTAAATGGGAAAAGCTCGATTTAAAAAAAAAATGGAAAAAAGAAGTACTTGTTATACATTTTTTGTCAATTAAAGTATTGTCACCTCTTGAGGAGTATTTAAGGAATAATTTCCACCCAATAGCTTTCAATTTTGACACACCTGAATTCCTTTAATTGTGCCCGGAAAATGCCCCAAAAAATGCAAAATAGCAGTTTTCTATCAAATTCAGGCTAAAGACGGTATTTTAAAAAAAAATTTCAACATGAATTATTTTTAATCGATAAGTGACGAGTTTTAAATTATATTTTAAATAATTTTAAATTGTTTAAATAATTAATATTTGTTGAAACAATTTTTTTCCCTCTGTAAATCGTGAAAAGTTATTATCTTTCAGAATAAATCATACAAAGTTGATGAATGTCAAGAGTAGTAGTTCTTGTTTAACTTATTTGGTAATTATTTAAACAATTTTCATTTGTTTAAACAATTTTTTCTCCCTAAAATTGTAAAAAGTTATTATTTGCTAAAAATAATGACACGATTAAAGAATGTTGAAAGCAATACATTTTTGAAGGATGTTTGGTAATTATTTAAACAATTTTGACTTGTCTAAACAATTTTTTCCCCCTGTAAAGCGTGAAAAATTATTACTTTCTGGAATTAATGACACAATTAAAGCAATTTAAGAGTAATATTTTTTTCTACAGAATATTTAGTAATTTTTTAAATAATTTTTATTTGTTAAAAAAATTTTTTCTCTGAAAATCGAGAACATCTATTCTTTTCAGCAATTAATGACACAATTAACGAATTTTAAGAATAATATTTCTTTGCTTAAGATACTTCGAAATTATTTAAACAATTAATAATCATTAATAATAAGCATCAACAAACATTTTTAAACAAACAAAAATTGCTTAAAAAAATAAAAATTATTTTAAAAATTGCTAAAGATTCTGTAGAAAAGAAATATGACTCTTAAATTGCTTTAATTGTGTCATTAATTCCAGAAAGTAATAATTTTTCACGCTTTACAGGGGGAAAAAATTGTTTAAGCAAATCAAGATTGTTTAAATAATTACCAAACATCCTTCAAAAATGTATTGCTTTGAACATTCTTTAATTGTGTCATTATGTGCCTTTCCAACATTTTTGCAAAAGTATTCATAATTATAATTCCGAAACGAGATGTATATTTTGAGGTTAAGCTGTCATTGCACGTTGCGTTTCCAAGCATCACTTTGTTACAAGCATGTGATTACAATGGCGGGATAATGTTACCTGCTTCGCTTGTAATTTGTTACTACTTTGAATGGGAAATATATTGTCACTGGGTGACCAGCAGGGAAGTCACCAGTGACTGGTTTTCTGAATCTTGTTACAATTATGTGACTATTCGGACTAGTAACTGTGTTAGCTGGGCTACTTCCCAAAAGAGAAGAAACGAAAATTGGAAAAAAAAGTGAAAACAACTGTCACTAAAAAAAACGAAAGGCGGAAAGAAAGGCAGATAGAAGACCAGACATCAGCAAAAAAATTCTCCAAGCTTCAATTCTACTTAATCCATAAAACCACTTTTTCGACCCGACCTCTCATTCAATAACTAGATTTTCCAAAATTCAAAATTTTTTCAAAATTCATCAGTGAACGTAAAGGCTCTTTTACACCTTCCGTCAATCGGTCGTCGACCGACCAACATAAAGAAATATCCATTCACACCTTCGGAAAATTCAGTGAAAGTTAGTAACATTTTAGTAATCTTTCAGTGACTTTCAGAAGGTAACTAAAATATTACTACATTTAACTAAATTTACCGAAGGTGTGAATGGATATTCCGATATATTGGTTGGTCGACGACCGATTGACGGAAGGTGTAAAAGAGCCTCAATGCAGGCATTTAAATAATGGCAGTCTCAACCCTGCAAAATGCAGAGAGCGTTCAAATATACTGGCATATATTATTACTTTTGAAAAAAAACAATACCATAAAGGCACCACGGTGCGCTGCGGGGCTCTAGCGCCAGTGTCACGAGCGTACCGGAGTACTCGACACTTATTTTCATACATTAAAAATTTGAATCCCACTTTCTAATCTACATGGTCTTATAGGAAAAAACCTGGGCTTTCTTTTAAGACAAAAAAAAACAAAAAAACCTATCGTTTTTCCAAAAAAAGTGAAATTTATTTTTGAACTTCATTTTTGAAGGTCAAATATTTATTTTTCGATAAAATGCGTAGCACCAATCAAAAGGGCGTGAAAATCCCTATCGAAACTGTACTAGTCAAAATTTTTTCCATCGCTATTAGAAGAGTTAAAAATTGCCGAAATAGACGATATCCACGAAAATCTCAAAACTTTTACCCCCTCCCCCTCGGTCAATACTTATACAAATGACAAAATTTTTTCCCCATATACTACTATCCAATAGCACAACACTTTGCTTAAGTTTAACTTAGATCAGACAACTTCGACTTTTTGAGTGGGTACACTTGAGAAATAACGCCCCATAGGTGTATTTGGATATAATTTTTTTATTTTTAAGAAACTATTCAATTAAATAATAGAATTAGTAGTTTTCAATTTGTACCGATTTTATAATAATTTAATGGATTTCGAAAAATAAGAAACAATATCCAAATGTACTTATGGTGAAAAATCATTCTTTGCCAAGATATTCGAAAAACAAAGTTTCGTCCCACGCAATTGGTATTATTGCTTGGCCCTCGGCATGTAGACATCTTGCTAGATGACGTCACAACTTGGGGCTTACGGCTTATACGACATACGTTACGACAGGCGGCGTGACTTACGGCGCTTACGGCTTGTACTTAAAGCTCTTACGGTGGTTATATTTCAGGTGAGGGGTTAGGAAGGTCTGTTTAAAAAAAAATAGTTTAACCCTTATTATTTATAATTATTCATCAAAGAGAGAGATTAGAAAATTATATCTAAGATATGTGTCATATTATCTGGAGCATGCTTCAATGGCATATAATATAATATTTTTCGAAAACAAATTTTCAAACCGCCTAAAATATATTTATATATTTTTTTTAATCAACGCTAATCCAAAAGAGTATGAAAATCACGAAGGATTAGTAAGGAGTAGTATCCCTGTAAGTCGGGAGTGGGACGAGGGGCGTACAAGAATTCATTAATGCTTGCTACGAATGAAAACTCGTATGCTGCCTCGTGCACATGCGCACTTGCGGTTGCCATGCCAACGATGTCAACACGCGCTTGAAGTTTCGAACTTGTGTATTGAACGAACATAAACAAACGAACATAACCTACATGTGCATCGAGATGTCAAAAGGTAACATATTTAGTGGGTATAACATGTGACTGCGAAAACAGCTCTGCGCATGTGCACGGGGCAGCATACGAGTTTTCATTCGTAGCAAGCATTAACGAATTCATGGACGTCACTTGTCCCACCTCTGCTCACCAAACACACAGGGTGATACCACTCCTTACTATTCCTTCGTGATGAAAATATACAACTGAGAGCTCAAGTTCATTAATATCATTATTATTATTATTAATTATATTATTATCACATCAATATCAATAAGCTGAGAATTTATGGTATGAATGGTAAAGGTATATATATAACGTGCTCTAAAAATTCTAAAAATTATTTAAATTAATTATCTTTTCTTATGTGACTTTTGAAATAAATTAAAATAATATAAAGATATAAAAAGACAGAATATTGTACAATATTCATGAACTACGCATGTAAGAAAATTAATGGATGATAAAAGTAAAAAAAAATTGTTGTGAATTTCAAGTGCCTAAGGGTGATTGCCAAAAATTTGACCACTTTAAACCCCACTCATTTTCGACTTTTCCTTCGAATAATATCTTTTTTCTAAAATTATTTCAGTAAAATTTTTAAATGAAAAATTGGTAAATAATATTAACACCATGTTTTTTAAATATTTGAAATTCACAGATATCATTTATATTGAATTTAAAAGGATAAAAATCAAGAGTGGAGTTCAATATTTTAGAGTTAAGGATTTTAAAAATCACATCAAAGTCAGTCTCACAGGGTTTTTGTCTTGTCATGCTGCATTGCTATTTTAAGTTTAAACTCGAAAAGTAAATATTTATAATGCGGGCTAAATTTGTTAATTATACACTTAACAAATTTGTGGTAAAGTTAAAAATCGATGTGCAACTTTAATTCCAAAAAACATAAAATAATAATCACTATTTATGCGCAGTATTTTTTGCAACATGTCCTGTAAACATGTATATTAATTTATCATACCATAAAATAAGAGGATATTTTGAAGTAAAAGAAAGTAAATTGTGAAAATATTAATTTTTTTCATATTTTAAAATATTTTAATTTCCTTTCACGAGTCCTTTATTAACATGTATATCCCTTGATCTCTAATTTTGATATTTTAATACTCACTTGGATAAAAAATAAAGCGCTACATACAAAAAAGAAACCAAACTTTGCACGACTTAAAGCACATAAGTTTAACCATAAACTCATTAAACTGTGTATTGAACATTATGAGCTGTCCTTAACATTTTTTTGCCCTTCACAAAAATCCTTGTATGTATATACATATTTCTAACTTAGAAAAATATATATTTTTTATTCTTTCAACCCTTTATTCTTATTTGTGCTTATACGGGTAAGTGTGATAACTGGCTTGTATGATACGAAAATTTTAATGAAAATAAATTTAGTTATGGATTAAAAAAAAATTTGTTTGTATCCCTTACCAAAATTTATTATAGGAAAATCTGTATAGGCCCATTAATAATTTTCCTATCATGAAATTCCTATAATGTTTTCGCGATTATAGGAAAAATCACCGGAACATAATTATGGAAAAATAGTTATAGAAATAAATAATATTGAAATAAATATTCCAAAAAGTATAAGATACTCATAGCTTTTAGGTTTCATTATACCCACAATCTAAACGAAGCTTGTTTCAAATATGTAAATTTTTATGTACTTTTGTGTGAGTATACTTCAAAATAAATTATTAATTTATACTTTCCTCTACTTGTTGCACTAAGTATTTCAATATTTCAATATTAATAATTTCCATCATTATTTTCCAATAATTTTTCTCATAATCGCGAAAAAATTGTAGGAAAATCATAACTAGGCCTATACCCAAGTGCGAATTGCCGGAACTGAACACACGGCCCAGGCTTGGTCCTATTTCGGTAGCCAAAGACCGGCTAATGTTATTGGGCCAATATCGGCAGTGCCAATCAGCCCAGTGTTGTGCCCGTACTGGCTGCCTATATTGGCTATTCAATTTTTTCGATCTACCGCCAATGATCGGCCCAGTGCTGGCACATTACTGGACCAAGTGTCACTTTTATCACGGCAAAGCATATTTTGTGAGGAAACGCCAGAGTCTGGCCCAGCAAAGGCGCATCACCGGGCTCAGTGTTAATTTTGCTACGGCAAACCATGTTTTAGGAGGAGCAACGAGAGTTCGGCCCAGTTTTGGCGCACTGCTGTTCCAAACTTCGTCTTTACTTTGGCTAAACGTGTTTCAATAGGAAAAGCCAAGGTCTGGCCCACCAAAGATGCATCACTGGGCCCATTGTGATTTTCACTACGGTAAACCATAATATTAAAAAAAAATTAAAATACGTGAAACAATATGGTTCATGTGTTGTAAAATGTCTAAGAACTATAAATACAACTGTCGCGAATGCAACATTTTTCCTGTTTTTTTTTTTTAACAAAAAAATTCCAAGTTCCATCTTTATGTAAAATTGTAAATGTTCAGAAAAAATTACATGACATGTCAATTTTAAACGTTGTGAAATGGTCTAAGACACCTAAAAACCAAATCTTACACGGAAGTTTCAAAAAATTTGTTATTGAAAAACTGTCAAAGTTCACGATCAAATTTCTAAGTTCCGTGGTTAAAAATTCTAAATGTTCATGAAAAATTACATTTCCTCTCATTGTAGAAAGTTGTAAAGTAGTCTGAAACGATAAAAACGGAATATTACACGAAGAAAAATTGTAATCGATATAAATTATTTATTTAGAAATTATTTTATTGATGTTCCTGTTAACAGTTCGTATAATTTACATTTACATAAGGGAGAGCCAGAGTCTGGCCCAGACTCGGCGCACTGCTGTTCCCAACTTAGTCTTCACTTTGGCTGAACATGTTTCAATAGGAAAAGCCAGAGTCTGGCCGAGCAAAGGCGCATCTCTGGGCCCAGTGTTACTTTTGCTACGGCAAACCATGTTTTAGGAGGAGCAACGAGAGTTCGGCCCAGTTTTGGCGCACTGCTGTTCCAAACTTCGTCTTTACTTTGGATAAACGTGTTTCCATAGGAAAAGCCAAGGTCTGGCCCACCAAAGATGCATCACTGGGCCCATTGTGACTTTCACTACAGTAAACCATAATATTAAAAAAAATTAAAATACGTGAAAAAATATGGTTCATGTGTTGTAAAATGTCTAAGAACTATAAATACAACTGTCGCGAATGCAACATTTTTCCTGTTTTTTTTTTCTTCAAAAAAGAAATTCTAAGTTCCATCTTTATGTAAAATTGTAAATGTTCAGAATAAATTACATGTCAATTTTAAGCGTTGTAAAATGTTCTAAGACACCTAAAAACCAAATCTTACACGGAAGTTTAGAAAAATTTGTTATTGAAAAACTGTCAAATTTCACGATCAAATTTCTAAGTTCCGTCGTTAAAAATTCTAAATGTTCATGAAAAATTACATTTCCCCTCATTGTAGAAAGTTGTAAAGTAGTCTGAAACGAGAAAAACGGAATATTACACGAAGAAAAATCGTAATCGATATAAATTATTTATTTAAAAATTATTTTATTGATATTCCTGTCAACAGTTCTTATAATTTATATTTACATAAGGAAGAGCCAGAGTTTGGCCCAGACTCAGCGCACTTTTTTTTTTTTTTTTTTTTTTTTTTTTTGAAGGAGCAAAACCGGAAAATGCTCATGCACCAACCACATCCGAACTTTGGGGATCGCGAGCCCATTATATGCATCTCACGCATATATATTTAAAATTCATACACGTGAGATGCACACACGAGCGCGCAGCCCACAAGGAACGAAGGTGAGTGTGGGACTTACCGAAACGGCACCTACCCACTAAACCTCCTATTCCTCCTATTCCCGCCAACCCACGTCCTCGCAACCGCTTTCGCATTTCTTCAAGGACATGGGGGTAAGGCCACTAAATCGTGCTTTGACTTTCATCTATTAGAGCCAGCTTGGCATTTCGACACTCCTCACCCAACCAAGATGCACGCATCGTCCTCAGTGGTGTGGTGGTACCACAACCCGGGCTCGTCGGCCTTCGGCATCTTGGTTGGGTGCGATTCTTTAACTTGGTCGCCCTTGAGGTTTTCTCAATGAGGCTGCCTCTCGGAACGACCAACACCTCATGGTCCCCGACAGATGATCGGTCCGGGGTTTGTCCTCTTTAGCGGCGCAGAGGTAGCACTGCGTCGTACTTTCGCACGCCGCAGCCCTATGGGCCTCTTTGCCGCACCTCCATCAGGCCTGAGTCCGGCCTGGACCCCTGCATCCCGCCGCCAGATGACCAAAGCCCAGGCAACGGAAACACCTTTCAGTCGTCGTTTTCCTCCGCACACGACAGGACACCCACCCCACTTTGAGGTGTCCCGTGCGGAGGAGTCTTTTCGCCAGTTCCTCTTTCATTTCGACGAAGGCCCTCAGGTTACCTCTGAAGGACTTCTTCGTTATGGACACCTTTAACTCGCCAGCTGCTGCTTTCCCGAAGTGTTTTCGGACCGCAGCCTCCACATCTTCTGCATCTGTGATCAAGTCGAGGTCCAGGTCCTCGACTTCGATGCGAGGAACAAGCTCGCGCACGTTCCCCCTATTTCCTACGGCATCCTTGATGGCCGCGGACAACTTTGATCTGCCGTCCGCAGCCGGTCCTAGCTCCACAAGAACCTCTCCCCATCGGGTCTGTCGGACACCCCTGATATTTACACCAAGTGTTTCCGGCTTCACCTTTTTATTTGAGGCTCCTGAGGACCTCCGCGTAGCTCGAACCCTCAGCTGGTCTTATCAGGACCGTCTCGGGTCGGGCTCTCTTCTGCTTCTCCTTCTTCGTGGGTGCGGGTGTAGAGGCGACCCCCTCCACATCCTTGCCCTTCAGGGTCGAGGACGCCACAATTGTATTGCGGGTCCTCGGCTTCTTCGTCTTTTGTTTTGAGGGGCCAGCCTCAATGGGACTCAGAGTGGGCTCCCTCTCTCGCTTCCGTTGGTGGGGAGTGGGAGTTTCCACGGCTTCTTCATTTTGAGTCCCGCTCTGGCTCATGTCTTTCCTCGCCTTCGCATGTTTCAGGTACTTCTTTCCTACCTCTTTTCCGACGTTCCTTACCGCGTCTTCATAATATGAGTTGATGAGCATGATGGAGACTCGCAAATCGCCCATCACATTCAGCGCCTTTTCCAGTCCATCCCTGATGGGAAGGAACATGTTGCGTTTGGAGTTGCAGAATGTCTGCATATCCTCCAGCACGCCTTCGAGGACAGCAATGAGTCGTCCACCCTCCAATACATTCTCTTCCGCATCCATTTTGTCACGTCTGGCATCAGTCTTTTGACTCATGTCAAACTCCTCCACAACGTCTAATTCTCCTCCCATCTCCTCACACACACTTCTATTCAAATATTGTTCAGTCGCCATCTTATTCCCACGAGTAGCTAGGGAAATAAAGGTCCACCCCCGCAGAGCCCCGCATGCGAGGGTAATATCTATGTACTCTAGAAGGCGACCTGGTATCCTAGAGATACCGTTAGCGACACCACTCCCCTGGTGCCATGCAGTCTTCGGCACGGTGGATTAACGCCTTGACTTGGAGGTTTTTCCTTCGGGACCATCCCTGGACCCTTGCCTGCAACTGCTTATTGAGTGGTGTAACCGTATTCAGCAGAAACTCTCGGTACAGGGCCGCAACAGGAAACGGTCATGGTTTTTTCTCGGTGTGTCCTTCACCCAGTCAGTTTGGTCCGCGGGGCCTATTTTATTTCAGCCCTACCCTCTGTTTCCAGCGAGCATTCCCCTATCTGCCACCCGGGGACCCGCCACGTCTTCACTTTGGCTGAACTTGTTTCAATAGGAAAAGCCAGAGTCTGGCCCAGCAAAGGCGCAACACTGGGCCCAGTGTTACTTTTACTACGGCAAACCATGTTTTAAGAGGAAAAGCCAGAGTTCGGCCCAGTCATGGCGCACTGCTGTTCCGAACTTCGTCTTTACTTTGGCTAAACATGTTTTAATAGGAAAATCCAGAGTCTGGCACAGCAAAGGCGCATCACTGGGCCCAGTGTGACTTTCACTACGGAAAACCATGTTTTGAGAGGAAGAGCCAGAGTTTGGCCCGGACTCGGCGCACTACTGTTCCTGTTTTTTTTTTTTAAGAAAAAAATTCTAAGTTCCATTTTTACGTAAAATTGTAAATGTTCAGAAAAAATTACATTTTATGTCAATCTTGAACGTTGTAAAATGGTCTAAAATACCTAAAAAACAAACCTCAGATGCAAGTTTAAAAAAAATTGTTATTAAAAAACTGTCAAAGTTCATGATCAAATTTCTAAGTTCCGTCGTTGAAAATTTTTAATGTTCATAAAAAAATAACATTTCCTGTCATTGTAGAAAGTTGTAAAGTAGTCTAAAACGCGAAAAAACAAAGGGTGGACTTCCGAAAAGTGCTTACCTCCGATTAATTTGAAACTCCGTATACCTATGTATTTTGACGTGCTGATCACGAATATGATAGTGAAAATAACCGCAAATTCGATTTCCAAGGTCAAAGCCCCAAAAAACTATAAAATTTTTATGTTTTTCCGTTTATTTCAGTAAATAATAAAAATTTACAAAAAAGCTTCAAGCAAAAGGTGTAGATCTTTTAAAAATACATATTTTATGTCTAAAATATTTTTACCCTACGACTGACCGTTTCAGAGAAAAGAAGGGAAATGTCGGTACGAAGTGTAGAATTGCTTAGGTCACACACGACTCCCATTCCAACGTGTCATGGGGGACGGGAAAGCACCCCTATGACTGGCCACAGAAATAACTTAGATTACACACGACCCCCTTTCCAACGTGTCATGTGGGGCGGGAAGGCACCCCTGTGACTGGTCACAGAAATAACTTAGGTTACACACGACCTCCTTTCCAACGTGTCATGGGGGGGGGAAGGCACCCCTGTGACTAGCTACATAAATAACTCAGGTCACACACGACCCCCTTTCCAACGTGTCATGGTGGGGGGGGGGGGGGGAGGCACCGCTGAACATTTTGCAGTATTTCTGTGATTTTTCATATTTATCGTCTATTTTCTTGAAAACTATCAGTCGTAAGGTAAAAACATATTCAACATAAAATATGTATTTTTAAAAGATCTATAACTTTTGTTTAAAACTTTTTTGTAAATTTTTTGTATTTACTGAAATAAACGGAAAAACATGAAATTTTTGTAGTTTTTTGGTATTTTGACCTTGAAAATCAAATTTGCGGGTATATTCACTATCATATTCGTGATCAGCGCGTCAAAATACATAGGTATACGGAGTTTCAAATTAATAAAAATATTACACGAAGAAAAATTGTAATCGATATAAATTATTTATTTGAAAATTATTTTTTTATTGATATTCCTGTTAACAGTTCGTATATTTTACATTTACATAACGTCGTATGATAATAAATATTTAATTAGAAAAAGAGAGTTTATAATTTGGTGTATTAACTTTTTTGAGCTGTAGCTTATGAAGATGGCTTGTTCATCGAGTTGCAACTCCTAGGTTTAGCGCAATGGTTAAGACTCCCGACTGCTAGGCGATAGATTTAGGTATAGATGTAGGTTCGATACCCCGAAGCGTTAGATATTTTATTTGTAAAATAATATTTAAAAATGTAACATATTTATTCACTCTACATATATAGATGCGTCCTAAAAACAATTCAATAATTTTTATTATTTTTTTAATTAACTCCGGTGATGGCGGCCAGAGTCTGGGCCAGAGCGGCCGCCAAGTGCATACCGGAGTTATCATTCCAGCAACGTTACGATATTGGCAGCCGATCTTCGGCAATATTTTTGCCAATACTGGGCCAGTGCTGGGCCGTATCTAACTTCGCACTTGGGTAATGATTTTCCTATAATATTTTTTCATGAAGGGTATCATTAAGACTATATTTCTCATTACGTGTACAAAAAAGACGACCGTCATCATGTATTGCTTTATAATCAATTACCATAAAATCAACTGAGATGCCTTTAGAAAACTCAAATTCATAATTGTTTCATTTGGTTTTAACATTTAATTTTTATTACATAATAAGCACCTATCGTTCACTTTTTAAAGGAATTTATAAGTTCCTTTAAAATCCGTAATTTTGCCAGTATTGAAAAAATTAGATTAAAGTCGAACTTTTTAATTCTGCATCACACTTTCGTTTTTAACTATTCGTTATTCATGGATCCTATTTTTTATTCATTATTACTACTACACTTTTAAATTTATTTTCAATTTTTATATTTAATTCTGGAATCGATTACACTACAATTTATAAATTATATATATATTTATATATATATATATATATATATATTTGTTTATAATATAATGAACATATTTCTTTTTTTTAATCCTTATATTTAAAAAAATTGATTTTATATTACAGAGAAATATTTTATTAAGGATTTTAAACACTTACTCCAAATTTATTTTAGAACAAGTATACTTGTTTATGCATTATTTTTCCATATCTTGGGAAGTTTCAACAGATTTTGCATATTTAAAATAATGTTTATATATCTGCGAATAAATTATAAAAATTTTCAGGCCATTTCTTGTTCAGAAAATATTCTTTTATTAATTATTTAATTATTTTGCCCTTATAACTAATGCATTTGTCAGCAAGAAGCGCAGCAGCGCCGCCAGCGGATTAGTTGACGGCTGGCATCAAAGTTTAGCCAGAGCTCCTATGCAAAATTCGGGTCGGTCGGATAGGGCTGACTTATATACAATCATAACCTTACCATTTTCAAACTGGTAATTTCCAGCGCAAACTTGTCCATTTTATTAATAGTATGCTAATTTCAAAGTTAACTTTAATATCAGATCATGTTCGCAGATGTTTGAAAAATAAATGTATTCTAAACTCTTCAAATATACACGTTTTTACATATTTTGCTGAATAGCGTGTTCCTTTTATTTAAATTTTATTATATCATTTGAAAACTTCTACTACTGCTCTCTCTCTCTCTCTCTCTCTCTGCGGTGAACTTTTTTTTCACTTACCGCAAATTTTCATTTTAATGAATGCAGACTGTATCTTCTATGTTCACACGTCTGTATTTCCATTCTTGGTCAAAATAAATATTGGCAGAAATAACCATCGACGTATAGAAATGGACCGATAATGCCGTGGGGAGCACTGAAATGGGCTTTAGAAAACATTTGAGGGGTAGATCTGCCTTTTTCTATTTCAGGATTGTGTCAAGTGAATCGGAAGCCCCGCGCATCGCCTACATATTCTCTATGGTTAATTTTGTTTGTGAACAATTATAAATAATAGATTATAAATATGTAGTTATAATAAATTGAATTTTTAAAAACGTTCAAGGAAAATATCATATTTCAATTAGCTTATTAAAAGAACAATTAAAAATATTTCTATGAAATAAAAACAAAAAATTTGTATTACATAGGTACAATCACACAATACTTTCATATTTTTAGGTTATGTTTTTGTTGATACATTTTTGATTTTACTAATCAATAACTTTACTTACGTATGAAAGCATATTCCTGCATAAACATCTTTACAACGCCCACAAACTGCACATGCTACCACCATTTTTAATATTTATTCACATTAAATTATAATTCAATAAATTCTGAAAGGCAGACTATAAATAACATATTAGTGGGGCATTCACGATACAAAGCACGGTCCTGTGCTTCATGAAGTTCCACCCATCGAAAATGCTCTCGACCAATTAGCTTTATCGAGAAAGAGACAGGTCTACCCCTCAAATGTTCTTTCTCCCTCTAAAGCCGATTTCAGTGCTCCCCACAGGGTTATCGGTTCATTTCTATATGTCGATGGAAATGACATGCTACCGTAGCTTGTGCCGTTCATCCAACAATTAAAATTTTTCATTTTTATTGCTATCTTTTACGATTAAAACAGAAACAACACATAAAAAAATAAAAAAATAAAAAAAATTGATTAGCATTTCGAACTCGAAAGTTCATTGCCTCACTACCCGATTCGGGTAGTGTTTCTAGGTGGATAAATACTACCAGTGTGGGTCCACAACACCCACGACGGGTCAACAACACGCAGTATTCCCGAACGGTCACCCATCCAAGTACTAACCGCGCGTAACACTGCTTAACTTCAGTGATCTAACGGGAACTAGTGTTTTCAGCGTGGTATCGCCGTATTGCCAGGAAGAACACATACTATAAAAAAATGATCTTTACAAAACTTATAGACCTTTTCGTATTGGATAACTTTTTTCCATTCTTCTACCCAGGAAAAAAGCACCCATTGAAAAGGGGACTCCGTGAATTGCGTATCTGTCATTTGGAGATTGAGATTTTTAAAACTGAATTGGTTCGCGATCATGTGAATCGATCAGTTTCTCGAATGGTTTCGAACCTGCAATGTACTGCAATGTCCATTTCAAGCAAAGTCATATTGAATCGGTTTACCTTTTTTTGAATGAGCGCGATATTTTGCAGGTTAGGCTGCCATATTTCACATGATTTTTGAAATTTATAAATTATTGATCGATTAAGAGAAATCATACGCAAGGCTACTAGATGCCTTTTGCTATTTTATATCTCCAGAATGTGAAGGCTTTTGTGGTTTATAAGTCTGTTAAAAAAATAATAACGAGTAAAATTCTGTTAAAAACCAATCGGCGGAAATCTGGAATTCCAGTGATAGATACGCTATTCAAAAGACTTCGAAACCCATTCAAATTCAATGAATGGAATCCCTGGCGGACCGGCCGAACGCAAACATTACGCTGCAGCGTAACGGTAAAGTAATGGTAAGGTAATATGGCATTATAATTGATAAAAGAAACAAAATTAATAT
>CAKNXH010001687.1:255448-267612 GCA_932178445.1 Andricus quercusramuli | reverse complement strand
GAGATTCAAGACTGCTATTGTAGAAAAAAAATGCAATTTAAGTATGTACATAACTAAGTTTTTGATGATGGCTTCTTGAAATATGACTCAGTTAATTGTAGAGCGTTCCTTGTATGCGATAGAAAAAAGTGTGTTAGATGAGTGCTTTGATTCCTGGTCGTGGTTTAAAATACTATGCATGACTTTTTTCATAATATTCATATTTCTTCTTCATTCAAAATTATATTCAGTCATGTTATAGCATCTAGCACTTCACTCATAATTGTTTTGAATTTGTAATGGTCTTCCTTTTCAAATATATATGAAAATTTTCTAAACATTCAAGATTTGTTGTTATTTTATAGATTATTATCCTTTCTTGTAACAATGGCGAGATTACTGGAACAAAGTGACTCGATCTTGCAGACGATTGTATTGAGATTCTATGGATTTTTAAATGCATGGCACAAACATTGCAAGGAAATTGATAGTAAGTATGTGTATGCGCCAACATTTTTTGAAAATAAATTTTCTGAAATATTTATTTGAATGTAGTTTTATTTTATTATATGTATTCTACTTAAATTGAATAAATAACTACCCATATCTTCTACAACCGTACTTTATTTTGTACAAAATTGAAATTGAAATATACTTTTATATTACTGTTCCTCGAAAAATATATTTTTGAAATTTCGCGCTACTTTTACTTAGTTCACCTACCGACCGATGGCGGCGGTAAATTCCAAAGCCCGCTTCAATTCGTTTCAAGCTTAGTGCAGCTGGTACATGGCAATCTCGTATCCATGTATATATATATATATATATATATATATATATATATCAGTGCCGTACATACAGAGCTTGAATGGAATTTCTCAATCAAATTAGTAGATCCTGCTGTGAGGAACAATTTTTGTTTGTTAAAATTTTATCATATATTGCACAGTTTTGTCGGAAAATGAAATTTTTCATTTTTTAAAAAGCATTTTCGATTGATAAACTAGAACCTGTAGTAAAAAATGTCTGGCTAACAAAATCTTTCTTCCCCTTTAAGCGTTAAAAAGTGTACCAAAGGAAACACCAATCGGCTCATTTCTTAGAAAGTTGTCGTGTTGACCGACAATGAAGACAAAAAGAAACCAAAGTGAAAACCATTACTTTTCAATCAATGTGTCCAAAAACATCGACCGAAGATTCATTCGGGGACACACTCAATTTTCACATAAAACCAATACCTTCCATTTGATATGAGCATGTCATAATTATAATTATCATAATGAAAAATGTAAAATGATGTCATTATCTGCGAAGAACAATCTTACAATCTTGACACTGATAACGTCGTTATCTTAGGTATATGTGAGACAACGGCTAATAATGTACATATTTTTTCTCTGATGATGCAATGGAATTTTCCTTAGACACAGTTGTTACCCAAATTATTTACTGAAGCATCAATCAGTTTCTTATCTACTTTGCGAAATGAGGCTGGTCTACACATTCGTTTGCACTTTGGTGGCCATTCTTAATTCTATTGGTAAAAATAATAATATAAAATTATATCTATAATTCTTGTTATATTTTATGTAAAACATGCATTTTCAATGCAAAAAAAAACGTTTCTGGTCCTAGATATATAATGGCTATTACATACCTACGAACTCAAAAAGAGCCACTCGAGCTCGACTCCAACGACTTTCACTAAAAACATACATTCATCAATACTACAGTGGTTTGGAAAAACACCGTTAATTGCAATTCGGATAAGTTACCTGAACGCAGTTAATGGTAGGCGGCTAAAGGGACTTATCCAAAATGTAGTTACCGGTGTTCTTCCAAATCACGGCAGAATAATCTTTCTCTTCTCTCCCTTGGTGCATAATATATTACTAAGCTTACAACCAAGAAATTACTTTTTAACAACATAATATAATTTTCAACCAAATAGTTGAATTTTCAACCTAAAAAGACGAACTTATTCAGAGGTAGTTAAATCATCAATCTGAAAACCTCAATTTAAAACAATAAGACAGTTTTACACTAATAAAGATGCAGTTTTTACAAGATAGTGGAACCTAAACAAATCAATTTTTTTAATTTTGCAAATGAGATATTGTTTTCAAATGCATTTCCTAGATATCATAATAATTCATAACCCAAAGTGGTACTGAAATTATCTAAAACTGACTAACGTGCATTAATCATGGGACTTATGTTCTTTCGAACTTGAAAGAATTTGATGAAGCTTATAAGAATTCCAGGCGAATTTTAACAAATTCAAAATAAATTCCAAAAATAAGAATAAAACCATAAGTTAACTTATATTCAAACACGTCAAGGCTGAATTATTTTTAGCTCGAAAGTTTTGGAGCAGAACTTTTCTTTACAGAAACGGTTCCTTATGAAGTATGTTATACAAAAAACGAAAATAACCTATCAAGCTCTTCTTGAAATTTTCTCAGCAAGAAAAAAAATCCTCTATTTCTTTCCGCAGAATTGAGTTCTCAGTCAAGTAGAGATTGCCTTGATACTTCCGGCCCGGATCAGTGTCGCTCTTCTCCTTTTCGTCATATACATCAGGGTCCTGGGGAGCCTCCTCTTACTGCCAGGGCCAGGACGTCTCCTGGGAGACCTCCTTCTACTAATGTACTTGGATATGCACTTGAGCAACTTGGATACATTCGGCTTATTCCCCGGGCAAATGAGAACCTACAATTTGAATTTCGAAGATACGTTTTTCCTGCCAGCCTGCCAATTAGATTGCGATTAGTTACAAGGATCTATATTCCTATCCCAACTAGAGAACATATTGTATTATCAACATTCAACGGTGACATTTTTGCAATATTGGAGTATAGCGGGTTTCTTCGTGGAATATATTCGACACATAGATCTAAATCGAGAATCAAGATAAATATGATAAGCCACAAAGTTAATAATTTGACCCCAGAGGAAATTCGAGATGTTCCACTGGGCGAAAAACACCCAATCTTCCCCCATACTTTTATTGAAGCTTTAGCAGATTACGATTCACTACAGTCCGAATGGAATCCTGAAAGCAAACATAACCCTGATTCTTCTTCTTCTTCTTCTGATAGACAACATTCACCTGACCGGATTTGTCCTCAGGAGCCTCCTCTTCTTGCCGGGTCTAGGTCTTCTCCGGAGAAGCCTACTTCAGATCGAGTACTTGGATCTCCAATAGAACAACTTGGGTACATTCGGCTTATTCCTTCCGCAAATAAAAATCAGCAATTTGAATTTCGAAGATACGTTTTTCCTGCCTATAAACCAATTCGGATGAGAATAGATGATATAAACTATATGCTTGGGCCAACCCGAGAATATATTGTACTATCAACATCAAATGGTGACGTTTGCGCAATATTTGATCAAAGTCACACTCTCTTTGGAATATATAGCACAGATAAAAATCGTCGGCGAATGAAAATAAATATGATAAGCGGCGCAGTTAATTATTTGACTCCAGATGAAATAAGGGATTGTCCAGTAGGCAGAATGCACTCAACCTTGTCAAATTGTTTTATTAAAGCTTTTGCAAATTACGACTCATTACAGTCCGAACGGAATCCTAGTGTTGAACCTAATCTTGGTTCTTCTTCTTCTGCCAGACGACATTCACCTCACCGGACTACTCCTCAGGAACCTCCTCTTCGTGCAAGGTCCATATCTCCCCCGGGCAGGCCTCCTTCTGGTCAAGTACTTGGATGTGCAATAGAAAAACTTGGATATATTCGCCTTATTCCACAGACAAATCAGAACCGGCAATTCGAATTTCGAAGATATGTTTTTCCTGCTAATAAACGAATTAAATTGATGTTAGAACATCAAAACTATGCACCAGTGCCTGCCCGAGAATATATTGTATTATCAACATCCGGTGGTGAAGCTTTTGCGATATTGGAGTATAGTGGGATTCTTCGTGGAATATATAGGTTTGATAGAAAATTGCGAAGAATAAAAGTAAACATGATAAGCGGTGCAGTTGAAAATATGACCGCAGAAGAGATGAGCGAATGTCATGTAGGCGTCCAGTACCCGATCTTCCCACATTGGTTTCATAAAGTTGTTGCAAATGAAGATTCTTTACAGTGTGTGTATCATTAATTCAGTAGAAAAAGAAAACTAAAATATCATATTTGTGTAATTCGGCTTATTCCCCAGACAAATCCGAACCGTCAATCCAAATTTCAAAGATAAGTTTATGTTCCCGATAACCGAATTCAATTACTAGTAGAAAGTGGTAAATTTATGCCCGTGCCAAACCGAGAACATATTCTGTCACCAATATCTAATTGTAAAGTTTTTGAAATACTGGAGTATCATGGGATTCCCTGGGATTGTGACATCAGATCAAATGAGGGAATGTCTTTTAGGCAGATATTATCCAATCTTCCCACAATGTTGCAGTCAAATTAAATAAAAACATTAAAACATTATTGTAGTTTTTTCTTAGAATTTTCAATTCAATTGTTATTTTTAAAAATTCGATGTAAATGCAAATAACAAACAAATGTTTATTTTCTTATTTTACTTCTATTATTTGGTAAACAACTTTTCTAAACTTAGTACTTCTAGGTTTCAATGCGCATGTATATGTGTGTTTATGTGCAAGCGAAAAAGGATCGACAAGTAATATTATTTGTCATAAAGAGGTTATAATATAAAATATTATTATAATATTAGTACCGATCATTAATTTCCAAATATTTTGACTTGATCTACTTTATCAATTTTATGAACGAAAACCTACTTAAATGTTGAACAAAATTTCAAATAAGTTTTAACAGTTTTGGTGGAATCTCAAAATTTTGGAAAAATTTCTTATAAATCCTAAATGATATCATTATATTTTGAAGGTTTTCATCATATTTCAAGGGGTTTTGAAGAATTTGACAAGACTTCATCGGATTTTATGAAAAATGTTAATCAGTTGTTTCATAATATAAAAATTATTAACTGAGAAAAAAAATACTTTGTTTAGAGACGTGTAATCCCACTGTTACTTTATCTTGAAAAAATCAAGCAGTTTTCGTAGTATATGGTAAACATATTCTAATTTTATATTTGTCATTAATACAGTTTTACTGGCTATGTACTCTTTTGTTTGTTACCTCAACAATTTCATAACCAGATAAAAATAAAGATAAGAAATCTAATGATGATAAAAAATATACAGCCTGCTTTCTGAGAAACGTAAAAGATTATAAATCTTGTGAGATCAGTTTGAACAATTTAAAGACATTTTTTTTCTTCGAGATTGCCGACAAAATGGAGACATATTGAAACAAGTATCTTGACGCCTATATAAATTTGTGAGTATGTTTCCTCTCACACTGTTCACTAAAAAAAATTGGTGAAGGGTTTCTTAAACCTGACAAAGTGGATTATATGTTTTTCAAGTCGCTGAAACTGAAACCGAAACCTGTTTTGTCTCATCACGTCAGTGTTCATTTCTAACCGCAAAAAACAGCTTGAAACTATAAAACCCAACAATATCAATCTTTAAAATAATTGTTCGACATCAATAAACTTGAGATCGATATAACCTATAAGCCTAAAATCCATAATCCAAAATGCATCTTAAAATGAAAAAGTTGACACGCTAAATTAAAACCTCTATCTCGGAGAGTTTTAGCTTTATAATTTTTTAAACTTACTTATAGTAGAAAAGTGTTAAAAAATTGTATTCAATTATTTACACTGATATAATTGTCCCTGAGGGACAACGATTTCGTGCCAAGGACAGGTCTTCTCCTGGCAGGACTTCTACTTCTAAAGTACTTGGATACGCATTCGGACAACTTGGATATATTCGGCCAAGTCCACGCACAAATCGAAACCTTCGATACGAATCTCGAAGATAAGTTTTTTCTGACAGTAAACCAAACAGATTGTATTATCATCCTGTGGCGACATTTTTGCAATATTAGCGTATAGCGAGTTTCTTTGTGGAATATATACGGCAAACAATCATTATTTAAGAGCAAAAATGAACCTGATGAGTGATGTGGTTGATAATTTGACCCCGGATGAAATTAGCGACTGTCTAGTAGGAAAAAATCACCGAATCTTTCCACAAACTCAAAGATTCTGCGAATTACGATTCACTAAAGTCCGAATAGAGTTCCAATGTCGAACGCAATCCTGGTTCTCCTTTCTTCCAAGCAATGGATATGCACTTGGACAACTTGAATATATTCAGCGTATTTCCCAAACAAATCAAAACCTACAATTCGAATTTCGAAGATACATTTTTGGCGCAGTTGATAATCTGACCCCAGGTGAAATGCGAGATTGTCCAGTATGCGAAAATCACCCAATATTTTCCCAAGTTTTTATTAAAGCTTCAGACAATTAAGATTCAGTACAGTGCGAATGGAATCCTGATAGCGAACGTAACCCTGGATCTTCTTCTTCTGACAGACAACATTCACCTCACCGGACTTCTCTTTAGGAGCCTCCTCTTCGTGTCAGCTCCTGGTCTTCTCCGGGCAGACCTAATTCTCATGAAGTACTTGGATATGCAATTGCAAGACTTAGATATATTAGGCTCATTCCCCAGATGGATGAGAACCGGCAAATTTGTACCCGTAAATTTGTACCCGTGCCAACCCGAGAACATATTGTATTATCAACATCCAATGGTGAGGTTTTTGCAATGCTGTAGTACACTGGGATTCTTTGTGGAAATATGTAAGACAAATAGAAGTCGTTTGGGAATAAAAATAAATATGATAAGCGGCACAATTGATAATTTGCCAACAGGAGAGATGAGCAAATGTCATTTATCCCAATCTTCCCACATTGGTTCAAGAAAGTTGTTTCAAATGAAGATTTTCTACAGCATGTTCTGGTTTTCTCTTTACTCTCTTTGACTAGTCGTTTAGCTTTCCTTCATTTGTGTCTGTTATCGCTAAGACCTGTTATGTTCAGCTTTTCATTGTGTATCCTCTTATGTTAAAGCTCCTTCGGCTCCCTCCTTTGATTGCGAAAAAAAATGTATTGTTCATGACTTTTTTGAGAGCATTGAATGGTGAAACCTTAATAATTTTTTCGTAATTATTATCATCACTGGCGGGTCTGCGGCTGTGGTTTTTTTTTTGCGTTGAACCCCCTCTCCCTTTCTACTGACAATCGTTTGTAGTTTCATATTTATAAAAAATACACCAAAATTAAAGTTCAATGAGATAATAGGTTTTTTCTACAGTTTAAAACACTTGTTAAAAATGTTTCTGCGAATGTTAGAACAGAATAAATTATTATTTAAAATTTTATGAACATTCGCTTATAAAAGAATTTTCGACAAATTCTTCTCAAGTTCTCAAGAATTTCTGTAAGGTTTCTCAACGTTTTCGAACATTTCTGGTACAATCTTCACTCGGATTGATTGTACAATTTCAAATCATTTTCTAGATTTCTCTGACAATTCCTGTCTGTTCAAGAATATGAAGGAATTTCATTAATTGGAGGACATCTTGGAATATTTTATCCAATCTAGGTAGTACTGACCATTCTCGGAAATTTGCATGTATTTCGAAAGCTACAAATTCTCGTATTAAATTCTCAAAATAGACTCTATTTATGTTAAAAATTGGATGTTCGTATTCTTTAATTGTGTTATCAAATCGCAAATTCACGTAGTGAGTACCTTTGTATAGTGGATTTTCTTAAAGCAGTCTAATAGAAAAATGAATCAATTAGGCTACAGTACGTCTATATCTGACGAATCCTTTTTTTTTAGTTATGAACCCACACCCTGATATATTTTCAATCAGATTGAATTTAGATTGATTGAAAGAACGACGAGCGATTGTAAAAACTTTAAAAGAATTGCTTGTTAGCAGATCGCCGTCTTCAATTGAGTCTTGTTCTAGCTTTTCTGATTCAATAATAGATGGTGAGTCAATAAAAATGAATTAATTACTATTTTTCTATACATGGTTTTAGACATAAGACATATATCTTCAAAAGAAAATGACGTAGCTGAGGAGGTACCCGTTCTTCCAGAAGAAATAGAAGATTTGGATGAATGAGATATCCAAAAAATTCGAAAATGGGCATTGAAACACAGAACTCCTCTTCCACACTTAGATGAGTTGCTAAAAATTTTGCCAGCTAGATTGTTACCAACTCTACCTAAAACAGCGAAAACCTTCCTCAGAACGGTAGATGCCAGGTACAACATAGAGGAGATGGAAGATGCAAATGGTGGTTTCGGAGAATTCGTTTATTTTGGAATTGAGATCGGCTTAAACGAATGTTTAAATGTAGAGCTACATGAAAATGATAGCTTCATAGAACTTCAGTTTAATGTTGATCCTGTGCCACTAACTGAGTCTGGTACCCAGCAGTTTACACCAATTCTATGAAAAGTTCATTTCGAACCAGATATTTATGAATTATTTTCTGTAGCAGGCTATCATGGACAAGCTAAAGTTAAAAATGCAGAAATATTTTTGGAAATGTTCGTGGATGAAATGAACAAATTACAAAGAAATGATATGAACATTGAAAAGGAATACTTCAATGTTCGACTAAAGTGTTTCATCTGCGACACAAAAGTGCGATCATTTTTAAAAAACACCTTGGGCTACGGAGGTAAATACGCGTGTGAAAGGTGCGAAGTTGAGGGTCAAAGAGTGAGCAACAGAACAGTTTATCCATCTACCGATTCAGAACTCCGAACAACTGAATCCTTTATAAATAAATCGCAAGCCAATGTATCATTGGATACTATTTTGACACATATCTGCAAAGTCATGACTTTATTATCAACAATCAAACTAATTTGTTAAAAATTCATTCTTTTAAACTGAAAATTGCAATTTTTGATTGAAAATAATTTTTTGTATTGGAAGCCTCTATTTTTGAGTTGAAAATTCAAATATATTGTAGAAAGTTCTTTTTTTTTTGCTCAAAAATTCAATAGTTTGGTAGAAAATTGGTTTTTTCATTTGAGGATTAGTTTTTTCAAATGAAAATGTAGCAGTTCCAATTCTGGTTCCAAATTGATCTTTTTTATTTTGAAAATTCAAATATTCGGTTAAAAATTTATGTAATTCGTGAAAAATTCGTCCTTCCGTCATTTTTCAGTTAAAAATTCATCATTTCAGTTAAAGTTTTTTTTGTTTCTTAAAAACTCGGTGTTTTAGCTAAAAGTTTTAATTTTTGGTTGAAAATTAACTTTTTTATTGAAAATTCAAATTTTTGTGTTGAAAAATCAATTGCATTGTGGAAAATTCTCCTTTCAGGCTTCAACATTCAACAATTTTGGCGACAATTCAGTTTTTTCAATTGAAAATTAATTTTTCGAAACGAAAATGTAACTATTCGATTTTTGGTTAAAAACTAATGTTATTAATTCAATCATATCTTTTTTGCGATTTTGGAACGATATAAACACGACGAAAAAAATGTTTCGCATGAATAAAAAATAATAACATGTTTTTTTGGTTCAAGCTGAAGAAATTTCAGGTTCGAATCAATGCAGAAAACATGTTTCAGTGCATGGAAAACAAATTTTTAATAAGGGAAAATTTTGTTTGTTGAATTATTAAAATTTTTAATTGTAAATTTCAAAAAGACAATTGAAGATATTTAATGATTAAAAAATTTGTTCATCATTGAATTTTTCTTTTAAAATGTAACATTTGTTATAAAAGGTTTGTTTTTTCCTTTCGACATGTAAAAATAAATGTTTAATCTGCCCTTTATTTTTCTTGAGAAAATCACTCTATTTCCCCTCTTTTGAGCTCCTTTTGCGCTGTGAATCCTGTAATATAATTAATTCTATTAAAATCTTTTAGATACCTACGAAGAAGCGATGCGTAAATTGACTCGTTTAAAAGTGACAGAGTTCGTATTTACGACAGACTCTGAGGTTGATCCTCAAAAAAAGCTGCTATAATACAAAACAAATTCAAAACCAAAAAACTCAATATTACAGAACACACTATAAAAGAAATCAATTCTGTACCTCCTATGGAATCAGACTCTGAGAATTCATCGCGGAATGATATGACTGACTCAGACTCATCGTGTGCTACGAAAAAAAAGAAAGGCACAGGTAGAATAAAGACAAAAGACAAAGGTAAAAAACGGAAGTTGCCAAAATTTTCAACAAATAGTTTGCCTGCACTAAAAAAAATAATAGGGATGAGAAAACCCCAATGACTTTAAGTCACGTTAAGACAAATACTATGTCTATCCAAAAAATAGATAATCAGACTGATTTATCAGTAAAGAATAGTGAAGGAAATACAACTGAATATAGCATAGAAAAGAGAGAAGAACAAGACTTGATGAACAGTTATAAATCAGGGAAAAATTTGGCTGTTATTAACAAGAAAAAAACTTTGAAGAAGGATGGTAATAATCCAATTTCAATCTTTGAAAAATTATCTTTAAAAATTTATTACAATACTTAACAGTATTATAGAGTATTTATATAGTGTGAACTATTTAAAGCTTAAATAAAGTTTTTAAAATACTTATCTACGAAAAAATGGTTCGGACAAAGGTTAACCAGGACAGAGGGGGGCAGAGGACTGTACCATCAATTTTGAAAAAGAGCGGAAAATTTTACGTCAAAAATGTCTTATGAGAAAGTTGCTTTTGTGACCTTAGAAAGGTCAAATATCAAGGTAAAGTGTTTAAATAATGGTCATATGCACTTGTTTGAAATTAATTGATGTTCTGAGAATAGCAAACCTTTAAGATACTTTTAACAAGTCGACAAAATGAAAAAAATGTGAACCACCTTGACCATCTTGACCTGCAGGTAAATTGTCAAGGTCATTTAAAGGTTAAAAGTAAAAAAAGTCTTTTGAAGAGAAGTCAAATGAAGGGCAAATGTTTAAAAAGTTCTTAGAACTTTACTTTTAGCGTTACCCGGAAACAACGACGTGGACGTAGTAAGTTCTGTTTCCTTTGGGGTGCTTATTTACCGTGAGTCCCTTTGCCTCTCACATTTGGGGTGAGCATTGAGCATTCGTTTTGTTTTTAGATTTCAACTATTTTCATGTCGATATTCACTTCATTCTCCGCTTTTTTATTCCGTTGAGAAGACTAGTCGCTTGTAGTGTTATCTTTTTTCGATAATCCAACTTTTTCTGATTATCCATTTCCTTTTCATAATCCATATTAGAAAAGGTTTTGGTATAGTTTTTGAACATTGAATGCGTTTCTCGATTTGCATATGTATCTTCATAGTACGTGTAAGCATTCATTTGTTTTGGCATTTCAACTGTTTTAGCGACGACGCTCACTTCATTCTCCGCTTTGTTTTTCGGTTCAAAAGCTTAATTTATTAGTTAAACTTTTTATGCTAGGTTTCGAACAAATTTCTCAATACGGCTGATTACTTACCTACTGAAATGGTTGATATGATACTAACTTAAGGGAAATGTCAGATTAACTACGCCGCTGTATCAAGAGTTTACACTGAACGGGTTCCAGATAGAAGACATCCTTCCAGACTAACAATAAGAACATTGCCCTAAAGAGCTCGCAATGGGATTCTTCTTCGTGAACGCCAACATACAGAGTACGACGAAAATGATAATACTCGACAAATTGAAAGAGAGATAGGTATACCACGTACAACAGTATCAAGAATTTTAAGATCTCTGAACCATCATGCTTACCACATTACTCTAACGCAAGCCCTCAGGCCCCATCATATTTTAGCGCGTTTTAATTTTTTTCAATGCGCTTTGCAGATGGGACAGAATGATCCTAGTTTTTTTCGATATGTACTTTTCTGAGATGAAAGTCAATTCTACAGCGATCGACAGCTCAATAGACATAACTGTCATTATTGGTCGGACGAAAATCCTCACAGGTACAGACCGATGGATCATCAACATCGATGGAGTGTTATGGTGGGGTGCGGAATAGCAAATGGCTATTTAATTGGACCCTACTTTTTTGACGGAAATGTTGACATACATACATACTTGGAGTTGTTAATGGACCATTTACCAGGACTATTCGAGAACGTTAACTTAGCAACAAGATAAAGAATGTGGTTTCAACAAGATGGTGCTCCGCCACATTTTGCACTCATCGTACGTGAGTTTTTGAACTTAGAATTCAATGAGAGATGGATTGTGTTTGGCTGCTTTCCACTGTCGACTGAAATTGTAGAGCGTTAGGCT